>RBZT01000630.1:0-18107 GCA_003693705.1 Polymyxa betae
GGAACTGAGCAGCATTTTGTTACAGCGTATTCCCATTATTCTAATGGTACGATAGAAATTGTTAATCGTCAAATATTAAATTTATTACGAAGCTTAATATCTGAGCTACGTCTTGATAAGGCTGATTGGCCTTACTTGATTAAACTAATTGAACATACCTTAAAGCACCGTCCTCAGAGACGCCTTGGAGGCCATGCTCCTATTACAGTGATGACGGGATTACCGGCTGACAATCCTTTGGATACAGTCTTTTATAATCCAAAATCAATGGCAATTAGTGCCGTTGAGATCAGTACTCAACTGATTTCTGATTCGGTAATCCAGTTTAGCAAATATGCATAAAAAAATAGTTTCTATTTCAGAAACTGAACGACAACTTCATAGACAATGTCGATCACAGCATCGCACTCTTCCGAATTTTGGGGTTGGTGATTATGTTTTAGTTGCCATTCCAAGCAAAAAAGATTATCTTAAATTGCATCTTACTTGGCATGGTCCATATCGAGTTGTTGATACTCATAAATCTTATGTCTTCACAGTCGAGAATTTACTGACTAAGAAGCACTTCGAGGTTCACGGTGATAGACTTCAATTTTATTCTGACAAAAATTTAAATGTCACTGAGGAGATTCTGAATCAATTCGCTTATGATACCAGTGCTCGACAGATAGAAAAGATCTGCGATGCTCGACTTGATTCAGTTAACCATCAGATAGATTACCTCGTTAAATGGCGAGGCTTTACAGATTTGGAAAATTCTTGGTGCCCAGGCTTTAGTCTTCATTACGACAACCCTGAGGTCATTAGAAAATTTGTATCAGAGAATCCACAACATCCTCTGATTACAACAATACAAACATTTTTATTCCAAACTTTACATTGTTAGTTAGCAGACCTTTTTTCCAAAACCCGGTTTCATCCCATTGGGTTTTTCGGGGGCGGTTTTACTGGTGCTACTACAATTGTACACAACACAAATTTCTGCCTTCTTCAGCCATAAATTTGTTTTGGAGGAAGGTAGTGTATGCGACCCCTGTGATAGTATTGACTGGTGATGGACGTGATCAGACTGAACGGTAAAGAAGCATCCTGGAGATTCATCATATTATATAGAATAAGATATGTATTAAAATAAATGAGAAATAATCTGAATTCGATTACTGGGACAAACCACATAAGCTGCAGCAAAATCCAACGCGCTTTTTTGGTGACTACGCAAATTCCAAACCGGAAAAAGGCGTGTGTCAAGACTGCGCACTTTTTCACTTGGCTGAGTCTTCTCGGTAATAGCAGTCGCACAACTCAGATTTATTTGTTGGAGTTACTTGAACTTGAGACTGCTCTAATCTCGTCGTTGATATCATGGCTCGTACTAAGCAGACCGCTCGTAAGAGTACCGGTGGTAAGGCGCCGCGAAAGCAGCTGGCCACGAAGGCTGCCCGTAAATCGGCCCCGTCTGGTGGTGTCAAGAAGGCTCACCGTTACCGACCTGGTATTTTTGCAGCGATAATAGTTTCACCTAGCGCCTTTATCTAAGGCGATTCATAGGTACCGTCGCTCTTCGTGAAATTCGTAAATACCAGAAAAGCACTGAATTGCTTATCCGTAAATTGCCCTTTGTAAGCAAACAATCTTTCACGTTATCTTCAGCTTAGTTATATATTCTTCACAGCAACGGCTGGTTCGTGAAATCGCCCAAGATTTCAAGAGTGATTTGCGTTTCCAGTCTTCGGCCATCTTAGCTTTACAAGAAGCCGGAGAAGCCTATCTGGTTTCGTTGTTTGAAGACACCAACCTGTGTGCCATTCACGGCAAGCGAGTTACTATCATGCCTAAAGACATTCAGCTGGCTCGTCGTATTCGTGGAGAACGCTCGTAATCATGCTCATGTGACAGCTTCTGCTGCTCTACACTATCTTTTGTTTCCTAAATTCGTCTTTCATCGTCACAATAAATAATTGACATTTGTTTGCTGTCAACACCTGGGCTTATGTCTACCGAGCGGCAAAATGGCTGTTTGTTGCAAACAACTGTAAAGTGTATTTATAATGATAGCCAACATGTTTACCTACATTTTTCCATTTCTAAATTATTCAGACTGTTGACGGTATGTTCATATGAACTGGCGCTTTCTTTTGAGACTCGACTTTGTTTTTGCGGTTCGAAGCAAGGGACAGGAACGCTGTCCAAGGTATGTTTACCTGTTCATGGGATTAAATTCTGAATCGGTTTGCACTGGCTAGTTCATACTAAATTAACCAAAACTATGCGATAGTTTACAGGCATTATACTTAGATTGACTGCCTGTACGCATGGCCAGACAATCCAATTGATACGAAGAGTTTTCCAGAGCTCGGATCGAATCAAGTGGAATCCATCTTTCAAGGTTTTACCTTGCCACAGCGAGGCCCAGAGAAACATTATGGATAGGATTGGAGGAGTCCAAATGAGCTGATCAGCCAAGACCTTACAAACAACTATCCAAACATTCGTTCCTGGTAGCACCTTCTCCAGATTAGGATACCTGGAACTAGTTAGTTTCGATGCCCATTTATAGCGGAATGGCAGACCAGAGGTAAGCTAAAGGAGCATAGACGATTGCACCAAAAGCGGAATGTCTCAAAAAGCGAACGGAACTGAAAGGCTTTTTCGGGCGTTCCAAGATCTGGCATAATGCGTCTCCGATTGCCCAAAGTAACCCGGACTGAATGATAGTGGCCAGGAGATAGTTGTTTTCCTGCCACTCTAGGACCTGTTCAATGTCGGCCATACTTTAGTGGAATATCGCTCTTCGCCTCTTGAATATATCAATGCAATCCTCAAGTTGCCATAAGAAAGGAACGCGTAGATCTTGAGTGGGCGACGAAGGTCACGGCGTCACTATCGCCAGTGGCCACGTCACAGTCAGCTCGCACTTACTGCTGTCGCCGAACTGACATGCAACTTAACCGAGTTGCACTGGCCGCGTGGGCTGCAGTACAATCGCCTTGTCTGCTTGCTGATCAAATGTCTCAAATCGCCATCAGCTCATGATACTGTCTTTGGCCCTGTGGTGGCGACGGTGGCGGTTCCGCTAATGCTTTGACCGGATGCAATTGAGAATGTGAAAGTCCAGATGTTCGCGTGCAGTGTAATACAGGTCAAGACAGACAACAGAGCCTTCTGCCTTGCAATATTTTTAAGAGAGAGCTGATCAAATGGCACAGTAGCCTGAAGATGGTGGAAAGCCAAAACGTAGCTCAGATTGGTTGAAACGATCTGTTTTCGATGCTGCTGTCGAGCTGCTGCCTCTCTCGACGGTTTGATAACACTTAATGCCGATTCAGAATCAGTCATAAAAGTCAATACAATTGCCAAATCAATGCGCTCGGTATTGGCCAAGCTTGTGGGATTTTACCGGTACTTCAACAGCGTTCCCCTCGATTTCACTCATAAATTTCTTCACATTTGCTGCTGCTAAACCACGAATATCTGCAAATGCCAGCGAAATGAAATTCTGAGTAGCCATGAACTCGACCAAGCTGTCGGAACTGAAAGAGCTGGGTATTCTGGGCGATCTTCTACATCTGTATTCGAATAACAGCAATCAGAAAATGATTCTGTGTTCTGAATGAAGATGGTCACGCAGTCGCCTAATAAAGTCCTCACTGCATGCAATGGATGATCTATATGAGGATCTAACGCAGGATGACATCGATCAGATGCTGCCATACCTGAGCCAGCCTCGATCACAGCCTGACCAGCTTCAGACCGTCCTGCATAGGTTCGGCATCCAATCGCTTCGACCGGAGCAGAAGCAGGCGGTCGACGCCATCCTCGACCATCGGGACGTCTTTCTCTGCCTTCCAACCGGAGGTCTGCTTTCGATTCCAACTCATAACAAGTTTTTTATGATTCTTCTAGGCGGAAAGTCGCTATGCTTTCAGATACCAAGCTTGCTGATTGGAGACCATGGCCTAACAATTGTCGTATCGCCATTGGTGTCTTTGATATCGAATCAGGTCCGCATTGTAAACGAGAAAGGTATCGGTTGCGGCCTGATCAACAGCACAGTTTCTGCCAGACAAACCGCCGAACTGCACACCGCCGTCCTCCAACAAACGTCGTAACGCCGCCTTCTAGCCAGTCGTTTTGGCTGAGTCTCCCTGAACAGCCTTCAGATTCGTATCATCTATACGACTCCCGAATCGTTCAAGACCGATGCCGTACTGGACCTCTTTCGCAAACTCTACAACATGAAGCGGATCGATTTGTTCGCCATCGACGAAGCGCATTGTATCTCGACCTGGGGCCATTCCTTTCGCCCATCGTATCAAGGCCTGTCGATGATTCGGTCGGCGTTCCCATCGACACCGATTCTGGCGTGTACGGCGACGGCAACGCGACCCGTCATGAACGACATTGTGAGGACGCTGGGCCTGAAGAATCCGGCCATCGTCAAGGCCAGCTTCAATCGCAGCAACATCTTTTACAAGATCATCTGGAGCTCGTCACTTGTTCAGCGTGAAGAGCACGACCTCCTCAATCTGATCAAGAAGTTCAGGCAGGGCCGCGGCGGTATCATCTATTGCAGCACGCGAGCCGGCTGCGTCGAACTGGCCGACTTCCTGAACGAATCTGGCATCGTTGTGGGAGTCTATCATGCTGGCCTGCCGATTCGCGAACGTGAACGTGTCCAATCGCAATGGGAATCATGCGAGATCGATATCGTAATCGCTACAATCGCGTTCGGGATGGGAATTCATCGCGCCGACGTTTCGTTTATCATCCATGTGAACCTACCCAAATCGATCGAAAACTATTATCAGGTAAGGCGGTCAGTTTTCGATCAATCACAGACGCTAAGAGCATTCTCATAGGAAACAGGTCGTGCTGGCCGAAATGGGAAGTCAGCAGTCGCCATCATGTATTATTCGAAGGTTGATGAAAAGAGAACGAGAAATCTCCTTCAGCGAGAGCGCAACGCACGAGCCATCAGTTTGTTCGAAGAGATGGTGAATCTTTGCACGACCGCTACATGCCGCAGACAGAAGATGCTCGCCTATTTTGGTGAGCAATGGGAGCCTGCAAATCCGCCTGCAAAGAACTGCTGCGATTACTGTGATGATCCAGCGCTATTTGAACGGAATCGCCGCACTAGTGAAGTCAGCTCTTCGTCTTTGAAACATGTTTTAGCTCTAGCTTCCAAGCACCGTAAGCGAACATCGGATGATGTGAGACAAAGCGAAATCTCTCTTGTTGATGAACCAGAAGAGGAGGAGAGCGCTGGAATCTATCGTTTTTTTGATAAGAAAACGACTGATGACAATGTTCCTAAGCGAAGGAGAAAATTGACTTCCGATATCACAAACGTTCAACGTGATCTCTGTCGGCGACGAATTCTACAAGCGTTGAGACAGAATCGTATTGCTGCTGGCGTGGTCGAGGACGAAGAGTCGCTAAATATAGCAGTGGCATCGCTGGAGCAAGCGCTCTTCGATCGCGCTTCTGTTAAATCCGATTATATGAACAAGTCTCGCGACCTCGTTGTATCGATTCAATCGTTTTCTAATACTTTGACGATATACAAAGAAAATTCCGAAAAAGCCTCAGATCTGGACCTACAACTGGCACAAGCTCGAATATGCAAAATTTCTTCAGAGATAAAGTCAGCCAATCCAGAAGAAATCGGCTATATCACCAGTGCCTTGTCCAAATACTTCATGACGATTGAAACGCTGAAATCGTCGCGAATCGGGAAAGACGTCAACGAACTTCTCAAGCGTATGAGAGATTGTGGCCTGGACCAGACTCAGAGGCAGCATTTCCAAAGCCTATCGTCGCTATTAACGCGATGGAAAGACGTAGCTCGTCAGGACCCCAACCAATAAATCTCCTCTTGCCTCCCCTGCTCTAGCAAACATCATTGTCGCCTCTATCTATCAAACTCAGTATGTAACATTACACAGCCTCTGTCTGAATCAGAGTTAGAATGTGTAACAATACAATCGATGCTTTATCGTCTTATCAAGGTTTTTTCATTATCTCATTTCAAAATCAATCATTTCAAATTTCGGCGGAGTTCCGCTACTGGAATCACGATGGAGGAGCTGTGGTCCTCCGACCAGGCGGCGTCCTGCTATAAGAATGTGATCTGGTCTCCGGATGGGACCTGCGCTTTGGCGGCTCTGGATAGCGGCGTCATCGAGCTGTATGAGATTGTGACTTCTGAGCCAACGCCATCCATGCGTCTCGTCTTCTCGGTTTCCGAGCCTGAGATCGTCTACGACTACTGCTGGTCGCCGACTATGACATCACAAGAGCCTTCCACCTGCTTGTTTGCCTCTACCGGCCGCGATCAGCCGATTCACGTTTGGGACGCTTTCACCGGCAAGCTCAGGACATCATTATCGCCTCGCAACGATGGCGACGAGCTGCATACCTGCATTTCGGTCGCCATCACGCCAGATGGTGCTCAGCTATACGGCGGCACGAAAGACGGCGTCTATATCTTCGACTTGGCTGTTTCCGACCTGCAAGAGCGCTGGAAGATGCGAGATAAAGAGAGCGATGACGATTTCTCGGGCCTCGTCTCTACATTGGCGTTCCGAAGCCAATCCGATGGCGAATTGATTGCTGCTGGATCCTATAACGGGACAATTGGTGTCTTTGATAGGAATTCGGGCACTCATTGGACGACCCTACGAGCCCATGAACGAGGCGTATCTCGTCTAAAATTCAGTCATTGTGGTAATGCTCTCTTGTCCAATTTTTTTTCGATTGCTGTCTTTTTTACTGCTGTATGGAGATTGACAATAGGTTATTAGGGACGTATCTTTGGGCTGCCGGACGATGCGCTCCTGATTTGATTTGTTGGGATCTGCGCTACCTGGCACAGCCGCTGCACAAACTACCCCGTTCCAATTGCAACTATCAGCGAGTAGATTTCGATCTGGATCGCACTGGCCGATTTGTCGTCACTGGTAGCCAAGATGGGCGAGCGATCGCTTACGATTTGCTGGAAGTCCCGATACTGCCGTGTTCAGATCCAGTACGGGAATGCTGGACTACCAATGTCGGACCAGGTTGTCTTCCTGTAATCAATCAGGGAATTGTCAGGTTGATATGAAACATAGGCGATTCTTGCAATGGGATTTCGTTGAATCCGATGGCGCCGTTCGCGTTGACAAGCTCAGGGATGAGGCATTTTGAAGTTGGCAATGAGACTGATGATGACGACGATGGGCTGTCTACCGAAACGATCGACTATCGATTACGTCTCTGGAAGATTGTGCTGGACTCCGATCGGCCTTTGAAGCAGCATCCTTCTCAAATACCCTCTGAATCAGAAGAACGCGATTTTGAAAACGATGCTCAACCTAACAGATAGCAAGCAGATTTGATAATATAAGTCACACGATCTTAATGGTTTCGTGATTGTATTATCAAGAAACTAAGAGCTCTGCCAAAAACCGTAACCAAACTCCAATCAATTGCCGCCATTCACGATGGCATTCAAAGCACGGCGAGCATTCCGGTAGCTATTGTCGATCAAGTTCTGATCGTCTCCGGTCAACAAGATAGTGTCACTGGTCATGTGGAAATAAGCCCAGCACTACTCCTGTTGCTTCACCCCATCTTGTTTGTTGCCTCTGCACCCGCTGGACCCATATTAAACATGGTCAATCGAAGCCGCCGTACCTGATGCAGACTCGACAGTGGTCAAAATCAGATTTATTTGGGCATATAGATCGCTTCCCAGGCATTGGCGTCTTGAACGTGACAATGAACATTGACATCAGTGAAAACAAACGTCAATGAAATCAAATTGTTGCGAACGCATCGGCCTCAGCGCTGCCCCGACCACGATCGCTTGATCCCGGATGATCATAACGAGCATCGTCTAGCTTGAAAACGTCGGCAGTAAAGCATACCACAGACTTGGATCCAGACAAACATTCGCTGCAAGCTGTCGATTCTACAGGCGGCGTAATCGTGGTACAGCCAGCGGGAGCGGGTCGAGCAAGGTCGAACGACGCATGTGGGAAAATCAGCCGCGATGGTCTGCTCATCAACATCGGGCAGCGTCTTGCGATTCCAGAATTTTAAATAGTGTTATACTACATGTTTTCAATAGCTTGCGACTGTTGGCTCGAGTTTATTACGACTTTTTTCGAACACTGAGCTTACGAGCTGTAGAATGACCGACTCCTTATTATATCGCGGTTGTGTTGCTTGAATAGAAACTGTAAAATTCGGGAGATTACAGGAGGCACTGCTTCTGGTTCATGTACTCGGAAGAACATGATAACTGACACTGAAAGAGAAAACAGAAGCAAATCACCAAAGGGAACCCCTGCAAGCAAGCGGCGGTCTACTAATAGCATAAATAAGGTATCAACACCCCTGAATACCATATCAGTGAAATGAATCGTGTTTCCCAACTCACTGATAAATGGTGGATTAATCAAACCCGAGTTAAGCAATATTACCTTGGCAGAGTGTATAAAGCGAGCTCCGATCGTTTAGTTGGCTTTTCAATAAAAACGGAGAGAGATGCTACCAAACCAGCCAGGTAGAATATGATACGATGGGGATGGTATAACGAGGCCTCAACGCCACGCTGATAATAGCAAGCAGTTGCCTGATACAAGCCCACGAACGAAGATATGAAAAGCACCGATCTCAGCAGGGTCTTCAGCATTGCTGTTATATAATGTCCCGGGGTTCTCAGAAAAGCCCCGAATTTCAAAAACAGAACAGGAGATATCGTCAACGACGCATACAAAGGAAGAATCTTCTGTGCTGTCTGCAGCATCGCCTTAATTGTTTGATTAAAGCATGACGAAGTTCCTACAAGCATGCTGATCAGTACATAGTTGCAAAACCAGAAAGAGGCTACCTGGGTGCGAAACAGAGCAAGGAATGAATCCATCTTTAACAGATTCGATCAAATGGTCGATATTTTCCTCTCCCAAAGATTTGGACAGCAAAAATTGCCTCAGCTGCAAATAATCGACCGGAGCGTTGCGGTACGCGCATCGCACCGCCTTTAGAACCGGCATCGCTGTTGGCCTAGAGAAAATTTTACATCATATCAACATAATCAGTAAATTCTTACCCGGTTTGTTGAATGAAATTGAAGAACGAAGGAGCCAATGTGTCTGGGCGCATGGCATATGCATACCTGTATGGATATTAGCGAATATGGCCAAGCAGCCAGAAGAGATATGCGTCGGGAAAAGCAACGAACATAATCTGAGCAGAAGAAAGAGCAAATAAAAGAGCAGCTCCTCCACGAATCGGTCGCACTTGGTCTCGGTTTTTCATATTTCTGTACAGACACTCGCACATCCGAACAAAAGCATACAAAGCAATCATGCGACGATTCTGCATGCAAAGCTGAGTGAATTGGTCCGCGCCACAGCAGGTGAGAATACTTTGCGGTTCAGAAAGACCAGGCTAAATCCGGCTACCGCTCCAGCATAAACGGTGTTCCATTCATCGTCCTGTTTTCTGAGACTCTTGAAAACCCATGATAATAATTCAAATCCACCTATGTAGGAACCAATAAGAGTCTATGGAATGTATGTATGAGCATTATCTACCTGCAAAAGATCCAGAAAATAGCCCTAAGCGAACAGCCTCTTCTCTCATAACAAGGTGCTGTTCGCCCTATCAAACATTGAGATTCCATCGCCCATTTAAACAAAACGGAAGTACAATAACGGCATTGAGAGAGAAGAGTTGTTTCGGGGATCGCTTTAGCAAGTAAAACATTCGTGAACAGATCGCGACAGCCGACCGCAGGCTGAACGCACATTAAAGCGTATCTATATACAAATTATCCCCTGCATTACCCATAACCCAGGCTGAATGCATGAGCGAAAACAGACAGCGATCGCTTCAGTGGCGAGTCATAGATCGGAGATCTCATTGAATCGCGCATATCGCCCTCGGCCGAGGTTATGACAATCCCGGGCTTGTCGTTCGGCTGCAATGTGTTGGTCGCGGCGGTCATGGCCCCGGCAACGACGACGGAAGTCAAACTCGAACGACTCGACCAGAGACGACCATCTGGAATGTTAAGTAAAGCGTAACATTAACGGCATCATCTGCTTAAGAACCTTCAACCCACGGGGCGACGCGCCATCTGGGTCGGTATATTAGGGCCTTTATAGACCCCATCGCCCCATAATCCAATAGCAGACCCATGTCCGCGCTCAGCGTACAGAGGGAAGATTCATTCTCAAATGTACGCTGGATATATTCGGATTACATGGCTCACTTATCGAATCGATAAAGGATTCCGCAGGCGTTAGAGCTGCTGGATTTCAGCTGCTCGGATCAAGAAGGCATCAAAAGATTCGGCCAGATGATGGCGAGTTGGTGCGTTTGCACGTCGGCACTTGGAGTCGCAAACACTATTGCTAATTTGAAAACAAACACGTTAACGACCATTGGTTGTTAACGATGTCGTCTATTATAGTAACCCGTCATTCTATTAATTAATGTCCATAGTATCATTGCCATTGCCAAGCCATCTATCTATCTGGAAAGATTGTGCGTTTGAACCCAGTATCAATAGGTCTCCTTGTTGTTCGATGTTTGGCACTGCCTGTCATCTCATGGCTAATATAGACTTCGTCTGGCACGATTTCAGCAAGCTTTTGCTGCTGCCTCAAGTATCGAGTAGTGTTCGTGCTGGGGATTTCAGAGCGCGCCGCCGATCAGCAGCAACAAATTGAATATGATGACCGACCGAGATGGCCGACCGTTGAATAGCTCTGTTTCCATAAATCAAGAACGATAGCGTCTTCCTCTATGGGGACGGTAAAAAACCGCCTCGATCGTGCTTCCGATTCGCAGGGTGATGTTGTCGTATCTCTAATGCCAGCGCAGCGACGCTCGACCAGTCAAAAATCGGCAGCGCGTTACATCATCCAGCTTTGCATACTGCTCGCTCTACCGCAGACACTCTGCCGTCTGAATGTAATCGCCATGAACTGGCCCAGGACGCTCTGGGAAATTGTCGCGATTCTTACACAGGGCTTTTTGGAAGATCTGACAATCTCTTTACAACTGGTTGTCATTGCGTTGGCGTTCTATAAAGTCCTGCATCGGCAAGCGGTGTTTGTCGGATTGGCCTTCGTGGCGCTAATAGCGACGTTGCCGCCCATACTCGACCTTAGCGTCCAGCTCTGTGGATTCGCTCGTATCACACGAGTTGAAATCGAAGCCACGTTCCATCATTGGCATCACATGACGAGCTCGGTGGTCGACAGAGCTCTCAGCTTAGAGGCTTATATCTATCTGCTCGCATTCTCATTACTATTATACGTAATGGCATGGAAAACGTACAACATTCTATTCGATGCCGTAATCCATCGTTCGGTCGTTTTTACCTGTTTAGTCGGTGCGATTATCGCGGCGAATGTCGCGTTGACGTCCCGCTTTCTGCTGCCACGAGCCTGCGCTTATCTTGCCGGCAACCTGATGTTTACGTTGGAGTTCGGCCAGGCGCCCCTGAAAGCGAACATATTCGATCGCTGGCCGTCGCTGTACGTCGACCTGCGGACGATTCTCGACCCGAGTGAGGTCTTCAACAAGAGCCTGAAATCCGGCGTCGAGTTCCCTTTCTGGCGACAGACCTGGGCGTATCGCGGCCCGAAGCGGTTCGAATTGAATCTGGATCGACAGCGGCCACCGAACCTCTTGTTGATCAACATGGAGAGCTGGAGCCACGAATTCGCGAGCAGATCGTCGAGGAAGTATATGGGCGAGTCGCTGACGCCCAATTTCGACCAGTTTGCGAAGGAGGGCATCCAGTTCGAATCGCATTTCAACCCGGGGTAACTCTCGTTGCAATCCAGAAAAAAATGTTGATCGTTACGCCAAGGATAACCACGACGAATACGCTGTTCAGCGAGCTATTCGGGTTGAAGCCGCGGTTCTCGTACAATCCGCCGTACGACCGGATGGCGGACCCGTTTCCGATGCACGGCCTGCCGCAGGTGCTGCAAGATAACGGCTACGACTGCAAGCTGATTTCCGGGACAAATATTGCTTGGCATAGCTGGAGAACGTTTCTGAAAAACAACAAGTTTAAAGATCTCGTGGACGATAAAACCATGAAAGAGATGCAAGACGAGCTCGGTTTAAAGTAACGCGCGGCTATTGCTACTTCGCTACTGCAAGCTGGTTGATCGCATGCTTGCAGGATACCATCTACCGGTGAAGCCTGGGGAATCCCGGACGAGTTTTCGTTCAAAGTCCTCGAGCATGTTATCAAGAATTCGACGCAGAGCGCCAACCCGTTTTTCATCTCGTTCTATTCGATTTCATCTCACGATCCATTCCGAGTAATCATGAACCAAATGGTCGGTTTACCTAAATTTTGTTTAGATACCTGATGGCGCTCCTGAAAGAGGTTTAGACATGTTTCATACTGGGACGAAACTGGACCGAGCTTACATGAGAGCGATTCGATATTCCGATCGGCAGGTCTTCTTGCGCGTCGATTTTCTGCGACTTTTTTTTGAGAAAATTGCTCCAGTTAGGTTCAGCGTTGAACAGGTTGCGGGCAGCAGGATTGTTATCGAATACGATAGTCATTATAACAGGCGACCATGGGCGAATTACAGGAGACGGCTCCTGGAGCAGACTGGATTACAAGCAGTTCCTAACAGATCCATATAGCCACGTTCCATTCGCTATAATACCATCGTCCGATCTCCTACCAAGCCAATATCGAGGCCTGAAGGTCAACGACGTCTCCAGCCATGTCGATATATTGGCGACGGTCACCGATATGTTGCAGCTGCCACCGTAAGAGTTGAGGTTTCGACATCCATGACCCTAAATGTTGTAGGTTTTGGCAGCATGGAATTGGAGCGTCGCTGATGCGTGCTCAGGATAGGAATAGGAAGGTGATCGTCGATCAGCCTCAGCCCGGACGAGAACTGGTGACCGTCATGCAACGCGACCTCAAATTCGTCTTCGATGCCGGCTGGACGTTCTGCTCGGTCTATAATCGGTCGTTGGTGACGACGAACCGCGACACTCCAGCCACGTCTTGCTGGAACCCGACCTACTCACACGATACGAAGGATGCTCTAGCCTGGGCAAAACGAGTGTCGACGTGGACTTCCATAGGCTATAGTAAAGGCAGGTTCCTTCCATGAACCTCTAGGAGACGCCCCCTATATCGCGACGCCTTTCTTTCCAGATCGGGGTGCAAAGGCATTATGGCAAAAAAGTCGCGCCACTTTGTTGGGAAATGTCAAAGAATATCGTTACTTTATTTACCACTTGTCTGTCTCATCATTGAGTCTCATTGTTATATAAACCACTGGATGTTGTCTCATCCAGATTATTCAGGTTTCTGTTCTTCGGCAGCAGGTGGTTCAGGTTCCGTCACCGGAGGCGGCAGCGGGTCCACTTCGAACTTCAGTTTTGGTTCTTCGGGATCGTCTTTGAACTCCTTCTGGAACGCGAGTGGCAGCGCCGGCTGCCAAGGTCGCGATAGCTGACGCTGGCCATCGCCGCAATAGATATTCACGAATGTCTATGCATGCGATTGATCAATAATTCGACCAGCGAATTAATCAGGGCGTCACCTTTGCTTTGATGATCGTCAGAGCACCCGGCCAGATCAAAGAACTAACGACGACTATGGGATTCTGCGGCCCAGCATACGATCGAAACGACCACGGCGCGGATTCGTCTTCGGAAATTGATCGCAATGGCGGAATGGCCTGAACGAAGATCAGAACGAATCCCCATAGCAGGACGGAATCTCCAAACCTCTTCGGGTTCTTCAGCAGGTTCGCTTTTCGCCGCCTCGTCGCTCTCCGCTTCCTGTTCTTCTTCCGATTGCTCTTTGACGAACGGCTGGATTCGTCCTTGTTTCAGCAAAGCACCATATCGATGCACCCAAGAATCCGGGCTGGTGAGCTCATTATTGGCCGGCATCTGGACATCCTCGGCTGGCGCTACTATTGGGCCGGCACCGCTGCCTTCTTCTTCCTCTTTGAGTTCGAAGACGCCTTTCGGGGCGATCGTTGTCGCCGTGCTGATTCGGGCGATCAGAGCGCGTAGGTACGCCGCTTCATTCCATCGGAAATAGGGATAGCCGCCAACCGAGGCGTTTAGATCGCCGGTTAACAGACGCCGCTTCTGGCGACAGATCCGAATCTGTTCTGGTGAGACATGGGGGAGTTTCGACCACGATCCTGAGTAATGAGCTTAAGTGGAAAGTCTCTTAGAAGGCAACCCTACCGTATGATTGTGACGCCATCACGTAGTACACGAACGCGTTGGCGCCTTGACCGTGCGTTTCGGCTCGGGTTTCGGCCGCATCGGCTGCCGGCTCGTCCAGCTCGGATGTCGTCACTTCACAGACGAAATAGGTGCCCTTCAGGGTCGAGAATAGCCCGAAGAAACGAATCGACGTCGCTGTAGGCACCTGGAACGCTTTCAGCGATATTTCCGGCAAAACGTTTAACAGATGCTACTTGAGCTGAAAGACGCTGAATCGCCAGATACAGCTTATATGTCTGTTCATCGCCTAAGGCAATACCGGCCCACTGTAGTAAGCTTGATTCACCAATGACATCCGATATAACAGCTGTTGAAGGCTCTGTAGGTTCGGCGTCGGGTGGCGACGGCGCTGGGAAGAAAGCCAGCGTCTCCTTGGACGATTTGATAACGGCTTGCCGGATCTCAGGAGTCGATCCAAATGTGAAGCCTTCGGCGAGACGTTGCGGACGGAGACGTTCGGCTTTGGCCAGCATCGAGATCGTCTCGATGTCATCGAGGACGCGATCGGAAGGCTCGCGAAGCACCCGCTGAATGACATCGCTTAGATGATCGTAGAGCGAGAGCGACGACGATGGAGACGTCTTCTGTAGAAAGGCCTTCGCCTCTTCGAACGACTGAAACTGCATCGTCGCTCAAATGCTTGTTAACAAGGCCGAGATACCTTGATCGAATTCGGTACCGCCCCGATCTTAGCAATGCTAAATCAAGTATTTCCTCCCCCATTCTTGTTGAGCGGATAACGGTTTTCCAAGCAAGTAAGTGTATCGGTATAGAGTTTTTGAAATGAAATGGAAACGACTAGTTTGTTGAATACAATGAAAGGCGGTTCTTTATCATCGGCACGTTCTGTTCTGGCCTTCCAGCAAAGCTTCAAATATCCAGGGACAACACCCCTTTAGAGGGATTTTAATTCGAACCTGCAATAGTTTTTGAATTCAGAATATTAGCAATAAACCTGTGAAGCTAATGAGTACTTTAGCTTTTTTATTGAAACAATCTGAAATTATAGGCTCTGTATAATCCATCCGGGCTTTGCAGCATAAAACGCTTTCAAGAGATAGATTGGAAGACAATGTACCAAGATGGGATGGAGGCAATGAGAGCTCAGCGACTGTGTAATCCATCTGGGCTTTGCAGCATAAAACACTTTCCAACAGATAGATTGGAGGACAATGCACCAAGATGGGATGGAGGCAATGAGAGCTCAGAGACTGTATAATCCATCTGGGCTTTGCAGCATAAAACACTTTCCAACAGATAGGATGGAAGACAATGGACTAAGATGGGATGGAGGCAATGAGAGCCCGGAGACTGGCTGGGTGCAACCTCCTACAGCCCGGGGCTTCCAGCAGACCATCGTCTCTCATGGACCAGCGGTCGAAGGCTTCCAGGGATCTGGCCGCCTACATAGAGAAGCGTGATGCGGCTCTGGCCAGGGCCCGGCAGCTCCGTCTCCTGAAGCAAATGGGCAACGACGATCGGTCCGAGGAGCCCCGCCTGAAACCTATCCAGACGTTGAATTCATACAGCGACCAGAAGAAATCCGATATTGATGATGTTTATTCCCGTTTAAACGAGCTGGAAAACAAGTTCGTTTATTTCGTTTGAAATTTCAAAAAAGTTGATGGCTGTTTTTAGCTACAGGTCTATGAAAAGCGAGAACACACGATTGCAGCAGACTGTGCAGAAACTAAATCAGAAAGTGAACAGTTTAGAACAACAGTTGAAAGGGTCGACCACATCGTTATCGTCGACTTTGTCTGCTGAAGGATACGAGCCGCCATCGAGCTCGAGGAAGTTATCAGGTTGGAAGGCGCGCAACTCGTCTCCACCTCCGATGGATTTCACGATCGATCCACCGAACGACGATTCGCCGGGTTTCACCACACCGCCTCAAACCAGGCGCTCGGCTAGGCCTGCCCGAACAGTGGTGGCTGAGCCGTCACCGGTCGCCAACAAACCATCAGCGCGTTCTTCGTTTGACGATTTTCCAATTTCTCCTGCTGGAGAGTCATCTGCTAATAAGTCAGTATGGTATCTGCTCATGATCGGTAGCTAATGTATTGTAGATTCGAGCAGAGCGCCATACAGGACCGCCCGGAGCCGTTGTTTCCGTGCGGGACCTGCGGCCGACGCTTCCGAGCCGAGTCGTTGCAGAAGCACACCGTCAATTGCGTTAAAGTGTTTCAGACGAAACGAAAAGAATTCAAGGTCGAAGTTCTGAATGAAGATGATGCCAAAGAGCTCAAGCAGGTGTATCGGACATCACAACCTTCTCCTGCCAAGAAAGGCATTCCCAAATGGCGCCAAGATCGTGCTAGGGTAATTATTTTTTTGAAATGAGTTCGTTCGCTTCAATTGCTATATATCAGCTACGATCAACATTGCTTGCTGGATCGAGTAATGGCGCTAAGGAAGTTGTACAAGATATGCGTGTTACCTGCCCGCATTGTTCCCGAAAGTTTGACGAATCTGCCGCAGACAGGCATATTCCGAAATGCAAGAACGTGGTCAACAAGCCGGCTATGCTGCTAAGAAAACCGACCAGATTTTAATCCAGTTTAAAGTAAAGTTACGCTGCAGTCAATTGATCGTGCCCAGCTTCAGCTTTACCGGCAGATGCCTCTGCATCAGAATTGTGTCTGCGACGCTTTCTTCGCGTCTTTTTCACTTTCTCTGTGTTGTCGGGGGCTGTAGGTGTATTTGGCTCCTCCTTTCTCTTCCTTTTCTTGCATGACAACGGGTTAGGCTCCTTCCGCTTCCTTTTTTTTCTCATTGATGAATTCGCTTCGACGGTTTCTTCAATGCCCAAGGCCTTTTTCTCCCATTGCGATGGTTGCAAAGCCAATGCTTCTTGTTCTTTAGCAGTGCCCTTCGCCATGCTCGCCGGTTCTTCCAAGATCGGAACCTGACCCATGATATAGAAAATCGGAACTGAATGCATCTGGAAACGGATTCTAGCTCGTAGATTGATATCCTGAACTCCAGCACAAGCTCCGGTTCCGAGATTTTTGTCTTTCAGAACTGCAGCAATACATTCGCTTTCGGGTATTGGCTTACCATGGCCACATGGGATGCGATCGAATCGTTTCGCAATCATTTGGGATCCAGAGTAGTGGTCTCCTTTCAATTTCAATGCTGCAAACTTTTTAACATTTCAAAAAATAAGAGCAATCAATTACCGTGAATTGTGCATCCTGTAACTCGAGGGTAGCATCTATCCTGGAGAATTTTGGGTATTTGCTCTTTAATGTGGATTTTGCCGTTCAGGGCTGATTGGATAAATTCCGAATCAGTAACTAAAGTGTAAGGCCCCTCGAAGTGATAGTGAACTTTATAGAATCGTAATATACGCCGGAATCGTTTATGACGATTCAACTTCATAGTAACGGTTTTCTAGATAATGAGAACTTGCAATCCAGCTGCTTGCAGAGACTTCCCAAGGCTAAACTTCAGGTTGGGTCGCGAAACATTCGGACTCCGTGGCGGGAAATCTGAATACTCGAGATTGATTGGATCAGACATACGCGTGCAATTAAAAATGGTACACTTGAAAAAGGTAGACAGGCAGAAGGTAGACAGGCAGAGAAATGCGAGGGTGTCTACCTCCTCCTGTCTACCTTTTTAATGGAGGGCTACAGAATTAGGTAGACAGGCTTGGCACTGGCGCAAAAACCCTAGGTAGACAGGCTGAGCGCAGCCTCCCGATAATTGTATGGTGGGCTGCCCTTGTCACGGCGGGCTGCGCAAGTACTGTAGGCACTAGGAAACTATAGCATCCTGCGCTAGTCATCTATCGAAGTTAG
>RBZT01000635.1:0-64415 GCA_003693705.1 Polymyxa betae
TGTAGCCTGTTCAACCAGTAAGGACGTGAGGGAGACGATGGATTGCTTATGAAATTCGAACTTATACTTTGCCGTACATTGTAGCTTCTGATGAATTCCCGCTGGTATAATGGACGTTTAGGTTGATAGCCGCCGTTTCGATCCAATCCTCATGGTTAGGTTCATACCAGACCGAGTATGCCGTATCTCATTCCGAATTGCGAAGCCAAGCGGTCTTGGGCCGGCTTAGTACTGGCGTGGGGGACCAGCTGGGAACCGCATGGTGATCTAACCTTTTTGTTTATGCAATTTGTTTTCAATGCAAAGCAACTTATAGTGTACACAACAAGTTGACCCATCTTTTTATTAGAATAGTGATATTTGGACTCAATGGTACATCGGACAGTGTGCGCGTTATTACAGAAACCTGACCAATACCTGCTCTGATCCTATTAGATTTCGAAAAACAGGAAAGATTTGAACTGATCCGATTGGGTAGAGCATCATGAGTAGATCGCATACGTCATGTATGAAGAAACCGCTTCAGATAAGACTCCGTCAGGTTTGCAATGAGATCTTCGCCACCAGGCTTCGAAGGAAATGTCAACTGCGTGCAGACATAAGCTCATTAGCATCCTGGAGATCTTGCCCAGAATGTCGCCTCGAATAGACCAATGTTGGCAAGATTTGGTCCAGCAAAAGATATTTTTTGTACACTTTGGTTCCTTACAGTTCGTAAGCCTCTGTGGTCCGATGAGGAAGAGCATTTTGTGCTGTCTGCTATTACTTGATGTCATTTCCGGTACTGTCCTCGACTCCAACCTCTACACAGAAAACACACTCTGGACTGGAACTCAACGATGTGTTAAATTCGCAGTTGCCAAGAACGGCCAAGTAATAGTCCCGCTGTCTGCTGTCATTGTGTTTAACATCAATCACAGGTCTTATGTGGCGATAAGGATGGCTATATCCGAATGTTTCCTTCATTATCAGCGAGGGTAGACCAGCAGAAGATCCTCTGGAGTAATGACAAAGGGTTAACAGCGACCTGGAGCGATCATGGCCTATTAGGGATGGCTGTGGATCCCAACTACCCGGATACACCTTACATTTGGGTTTTGGTATCAGTGAACCGTCTGGAAGATCTGAACGATGATACGGTTCGGCCGAATTCCTGTGCAGCCGGTGATGCCGGCGGGATTGACGGCTCGTGTGACGCTGCTGCACGTCTGTTGCGGATTCAGGTCCAGAACGGTGTCGGCAAGACCGACCAGATCCTGATGTCGGGTTGGTGTTCGAATGGCGAATCGCATCATATTGGAGATCTTCGATGGGCATCAGATGGAGGCCTCTATGTATCTGGAGGTGATGGAGCTTCTTATACTGTCGAGGTACGCCTTAATACAACCATTTCAATGTGGGTTGAAAGCTGTCTATAGGATCGGGGGACCCATGGAGCGCCTTGCTATCGATCTGCTGATTCCCGTCCGCAAGGTGCTTGGCGCTCGCAATGGGACGAGTATACCCATGGCAAGGTATTGAGAGCCTGGCAACCAAGTTTAATGCTCTGAAGCGGCTTACAGATCCTGTACGTGTCGCGTCCGGCCTTGCTTGGCAACAGCGTGGTGACAATTGGGAATGGAGCGAGAGTAGTCGCACGAGGTTGACGATGCAGCTGTCAGTATTTTTTTGCTGATTGAAACGCTGTAGGATTGAGAAATCCATTTCGCTTTATCGTCCACCCGGTCACAAACGACTTATACATTGGAGATGTCGGGTCGGAATACATCGAGGAAATCAACTATTTGCCGAATCCTTTGGCCACGAACAATGTCGTTAACTTCGGATGGCCATGCTTCGAAGGCGCTATTGAGCAACCCATGTATGGATCTGACGCTGGCTGTTCGAATGTAGCCAACGTCCATACGAAACCGTGGCTGTCTTATGGTCGATCGAAAGCGTTCCAGGTTCCTGGAGCTCAAGATCACTGCATGCGCGGCTCTGTAGTCTTTCGGAGCCTGCGATCGATGATTGAGAACTTATATCTGACAGGTCTCGCCTACAGCGTTTGCATTCCGTTCGGGGACTGAATGGGGATCGAACTACCAGAATCGCCTGTTTTGGGCTGATGGCTCTATGCAGTGCTTGTTCGCATTTGGAAATAACGACCAAGGGTAATGCTTCAATCAGAATCTTTCCATACGAAATGATTGTTCGTCATTAGATCCCCGGATCCAACCAAATTGTCATTGGTCGCTTTCAACGATAATTCGTCATCGGGTGTCAATGTCCCGCAGAGCCAATGGGTGGATCTCTTCTTCTATGGCGTTGGGAATCAATCTGTGAGTGACCTGGATCTGTCAATGCTGGAGCGGTTCTGATGTCCAACCAGTATTTATACGGGGCGAACTACCACGACTCAGTATTAAGTTCTTTCAATTATTTAGGCTCCAGAGCAATTGTGACGAAGAATGGCTCGTCCAGCTCTGCCACGACGAAAACCACGCTGACGATCGTGTTCGCCAGCATTGGTGGCGCTCTTGTAATCGCCGCCGTTGCGTTCTTCATCATGAGACGGCGGCGATCGCGGACACCGCTCCTAGGCCCGTCGCTGAGCGCTCGCCGTCGCTCGATCAACCTGGACCCTGTCAGCCCAACTCCAATGACGGATACCATGAGGAACCGGCCGTTATCGGCACGGAACCAACGCTCAATGGTTTGACCAAACATTGACTACTCAGATTGCTAATGTAGAACTGTTAACATTGTTGCAGAACATCTGATCGAGATCGATTCGAACGGTTTCGCCTCTAGGTTATTCGTTTAGTCTGTTTATTTCGCCTTTCTTGACCAGAGGCCTGCCTCGCGCATGGCATCCTGCATATCGCGCGTATTGATCGCCCCTGTTCAGTGCCGTCTCTCTCCGTTCGATATTGATTCGTTCACCAAACAGTTTAGTCTTCCAGGGTGTGTCGGTAATAAACCCCCTGCTGATATAATTCTTGGCGTCTTGACCGATCATGAGATTGATCATGGATGCTGCGTTCTCATGTGATACAATCCGGCTCTTGCCGTGATTCAAATGATACGCTTTCAGCGTTTCGGTGGCATCAACGACCTGGATATCGTTCCTGCTGACGACCAATCCTGAAAACCAGTTGTCTAACAACCGATCATTAGCACAACATTCCATGATGGTCACGCTTTAGCTTACCGAAATAGACGCCCCCGAGCAGGAACGGCGGTACGCAATCCCAGACGATATTGATGCCACGATTGAATACGAAATAATCCTATCTCAGAAATGTGAGGAATAATGAGACGATTATCGTGGAGTCCAACCTGTGCGTCTGTTTGAAACAGAGTTCCTTGATCGAAACGCTTTTGTAATTGGAAATTGTGCTTGCCATTGAGAATATACGATGGAACATCGATATTCGTTCTCCTGCCCTCAATGACGAAATTATCCCATCCGTTGCTGGCAGCGTATTGTTGCACGGCTTGGGCCGTCTCGACCAAGCTGTCGTCGTACATGATATCGCCATTGCTAAAGCCAACGATATCGGTCTTGATTGGCAATGTCCGGTCCACCAAACGAAGCAGAGAGCGATACGTGAGATTTTCAACATCGTTGCTGCTAGGCGGCTCCATACAGAGCAATTTGAATTCTTTTGCAAGCTGAAGGATCTCATGATCATTCGAGACGATTATGAAATCGACTTGATCGAGATTCGCCCACGATCTGAAGACGAACTTCATTTGCCTCCTGCTGTTCCCATTCTGGCTGGGAACGCCCAACGATTTCGGTGCGACGATCATGGTGATCACCGAATCAGGCTTCAGAGCGCCTTCGAGTCCGCCCATATTCAGCTGGGGAGACGTCAGGCGAGTTTCCGAAGCGATGCTGGAGAAAATGAGAAGCGATCCCGAGACGAAGACGATGCTGAGAATCGTGACGACGTGAAGACGTGGAAGACTTCGGAGTCGTGATCGGGCTCCATTCCAGATGTTAAACATGGGCTATCAAATGATCAGAATAAGACAGTCACCGCCTTAAGTGATACAATCTCTATGACGGAAATCGAAATCCGCCAAAGCAATAATATCATAAAGGATGTACGTATTCACAACGTTGGAAATGGCCAGGCTGGACAGGCTGCCAAGCTAGATGAGAAAGGTGTCACAATATTTTTTGGAGATCGCTTCGACGATCGAGTTTCGAACATTCTGTGGGATGCGAGGCCCAGGAGGACCTCTGACCTGAAACAATCGCTCGATAATGTACAAGAAAGAGAATATTTGTTAATGAGACTTCGACAGAAGCAGACAGGTTCTGTTTGGTGTGATGTGATCCGACTCCCCGATTGGGACGCCATAATTGTTTGTCTATCGCAGTCGTGATCATGACTGGCGTGACGACACCGACGTCGCGAACCCAGACCCGATTCGGGTGTGTGACCCGGGTCCCGATCATGGCCGCCCTGCCGACGGCCGAGCCAGAGGGCCAGGCGAAGCCCAGGGCTGGCAGTAGTAAGCAGCGTCGACTGAGCGAAAAGCCTGTGAAGACAAAGAGGTTCGGTCGAACGAGTTTTTGCTTGCAATTCGCTCTTGACGATTTTTCTAGCGACAAAGTCTCGATCGTTGATAAACACAAACAGCTACAAGAAAAAATCGAAGAACTCACTGCAAAGTTGGAGGAGTATCAAAATGAATCTCACGATAACAAGCGTAAAAAATGGAATAATCAAGAGAGCTCGGAAGCCGAGTTTTTATTCGAAGAGCAACGAATTAGTATGATATCAAGTGGTCATCGAACTTGGGCTAAGAAATCGGTTGTTCTTAGATGAGCGAGAATCATTCGAAAAACAGATCGCTGTTATGCAGGAACGAATGGACCTTGCAGAAGGCCGACTGGAAGCCTGTCGATCCGCTTTGGAATCTGCAGGCATCAATGCAGTCAGTTTCGAGCGAATCGAGGCGTTGAAAAGCAGCGATCTCGACGACCTCGAATCGAAGACGAAGGCCATTGGAGAAGAGATTCTCAAAGGTCACGAGAACGCCAGGTCGCTTATCTCCGAGATTGAAGACATGTTCAACGACGACGACCTCGATTCGTTATTCGAAACTGTCAACCACATCGGCAACGAGGTCGCTGTCAGCTAATTTCTCAAGATTCGAATGCACCAGCCAGGTTCTGTCGATAACTAATAACAGTCATTAATATTTTTGTATTGTTTCAGCTGGTTCTAAGACCGCCGAGCTAAGAACGGTCTGATCAGTTTCGAATGAACCAAGACGAACAATGCAAACGACACCGCCACCCCTAACAACATGGTGGTCTTTCCCTCTACGAATTGAGCCTGTTAGCAAACACGCCTCAACGATGAACCTCTGTGATTACCCTTCGACGCTGTTGCCTCGAGAATCTCTTGCAGTTGCTGGGCTTTTTCGTTGGCAGGATGCAGCTGCAGGACGCGGGCCAGGTATTCCGACGATTCAGCCCGTAAACCGAGCTTGAATTTGCAAACAGCCTGAGCATAGCAGGACTCATCGATCAGCAATCCTTCTTCGATCATATCTGCAAACAATGTTCCATCAAAACCGAAATCGTTTGTCCACGAGCCCGTTTACCATCCAGGATATCTTGCGCTTCCAGCAAATGAGCTTTGTCCGACGAGCAGATCAGCGCCTTGGCGAACTCCAAATAGACCTGAGGATTTGGGAATTGCAGATCCCGCTCCTTCGTCCAGGTTCTCCGACAAGACTATCGCATGAATCAGCCCGCCACCGGGGCCAGAGACGGAAACTCGGGCCCACCTCGATATGCTCAGCCACATCGACATCATCGTGATCCTGAACCGTCATGCTCGCCGTGGCTGCAATCGTGCCTGACGAATTCCACGTCGGCGCTGTCTCAGGCTGGAACAAGAGCTGGTAGATAGGAGAATACAGCAGGCAGGTTGCCCCTAATAATCCCTTCACGCACCCTCTTGGCGCAGCACATTGGGTCACACTATGTATTAGGGTTAGGGTTTAGGGTTTGCTCGCTTCGCTTGGCTTGAACGCTCATCAGGGCAGGCTTCGGCGGCTGGAGTTGAGTCCGACTTTTTAACCAGATTTAATGTACTTTGTACGTGGATGAATTCCTTGGGCACGTTCCTCTTGAATCAGAGTTTAACCGGGCTGATTTTGTTTATATAACATTTTCCATTCCGATCGGACAAAGCAGTATTTTGATATCCAGATTAAATGCTTAAACGTTGACTAATTCTCCGCTTGTATGCATTTTGTATAAAGTATGATCAACGAAGGGTTTCTAAGCGAAGTTTCTGTAATGAAAAAAAGCTGAAGAGTTTATTTACAGAGCAGAGTAGAAAGCCAACACGAAGCAACCAGCGATGACAGCAGAGAGTGTTGCAGTCAATGCAGAGCTCTTCGATGTGGATTTCGAGCCGGACCCGGTGCCTGTCGTTCCAGGTGTTGCAACGACCACGCTCGGATCGATGGATTTGTCACCGCTGTAGGTGACCTTGATGACCTGCGACGAATAGAAATCGAGGGCGTACAGAGCCGTATTGGCACCGGTTCCAGCAAACATCAAGCCGACGATCTGTCCATCTGTGGCTGTTGGACCATTGTAAGCTAACAGCTGCATCTTCGTCGTGTCTGCACTCGGCAATCTGTTGTAGCTGGTTAGAAGAGCATTTTTTGCTAATTAAGTTCTCACCCTTTGTCGTCGTTCGCCAAGACGAAGATGCACTGCATAGAAGAATCCGCCCAGAACAGACGGTTCTGGTATTTGGAGCCCCAATCCGACGAGTTCATGAACATGAAGGCGGCAGCAGAAACCGTGCCTCGCATGCAGTGATCTTGGGCGCCCTCGACACTGAATCCTCTCGTACGGGAATAGGCGATGAATGGCCTCGTGTGAACTTTGGCAACATCGGCACATCCAGCGTCGGCACCGAAGGACGGCTGCGCGACGTTCCCTTCGAAGCACGGCCAGCCGAAGTTCGGAACGTTCGTGTTGGTGAGCGGGTCGGGAATGATATCGATCTCTTCGAAGAAATCCGAGCCGACGTCGCCGACGTACAGATCGTGAGTGATGGGATGGATCGCGAATCGGAAAGGGTTTCTGAGACCTGAACGCAGGCTTAGTGTCGATCATCTTGCAATCGTTCGAAATTGCCACCTTTCGCCACGATTCGTGCTCCGTTTCCGATTGTAACCAAGGCGTTGCCATACAAAGCCTCCCTCGACAAGTAGAACACTTTGCCATGCGTGTAATCGTCCCATTGGGATCGCCAGGCGCCCTGGAATCGGGTGTCGCCATCTCGATGGCATGGTTGGCCAGGTGTTCCTCGATCCTGAACAGTCCCATCAGATCTTCACAGCTCTCTGATTGCAGCGATACTGTACCGGATTGGTGTAAGAAGCGCCATCACCACCCGACACATACAAACCGCCATCACGAGCCCAATCCAGATTGCCGATGTGGTGTGAAAGCCCGTTCGAGCACCATCCATACATCAGGAGCTGATCTATAGCGGCCGTGTTGCCGGTCACCCTCAGGCGGTATAATCGAGCCGCTTGATCGCAGGCGGCGCCGGCGTTCATGGAGCCGCCGTCGCCAGCATCACACGAGTTCGGCAGGACGTTGGCATCGGTCGTTGGGCTCTCCAGACGCCGCACCGACATCAGAACCCAGAGGTATGGGCTCGTCGGGTAATTCGGGTCGATGGCCAAGCCGAGCATACCCCGATCGCCCCAGGTCGATGTCAGATCGCCTTGTGCTTGCCAGACGAGAACCGCATCGTTCTCGCTGGACGTGATCGACGGGAACTTGCGAATGGAGCCGTCTTTGGCGCCACAGAAGATCTGAAACGATTTTTAGAACGAATGAGAGCTGTTTTGAATGGCAGTTTCGAACCTCGCCATTAGGAGCGGTCAGAATTTTCGCACAAGCGCCGATTCCACCGCCCCAATAGTGTGCTGCATTCCAGTTGGCTGCATCCTGAACGATAATCGAGCAGACACTCGAGATGCCAAGCAACAACGCCAACACCGAAGCCCTCTGCATGTTTGCTGGCAGATTTACGAATGGGAGGCGGCTATTGTCGAGGAACTCGTGCCTGGCGATTGTCGCGTGCCGTCGTTATTCCAACTGATACACAGCAGGCCCTCGAGATTCTTAGAAGACAATGTGGCTGTCTGATCTTTATTCGATATCAATCCTTATTTATACCAAGAATACGAACTCGGTGCATGACTGGACTTTTAGCAATTAAAACGATAGCCAGAGCGATACTGTTTGCAACTGCCAGCTCGACGTTCCAATCGCTTTCATGAGAAGCCAGCAGAAATCTACACCCGAATATTAAAATCAAACGAATGCATAGATAAATAAATCTCACATGATGACAGGAACAATAGCCAAAAATTTACGATTTGTGGTATATTGGGTTCCTCTATCGATTTGTTCCCAGAATGTCTCCTCATCGTAGATGCCTTGGTCTTCAGCGACCGGAGAACCTTTCTTCCAATGAAAGAGAAAGAACGTCACCTGGGCGAGCGTAAAGATTCGAAACAGCGTTAAAACCTGAGAGATCCTTACTGCTGAATGGACCTGATGAACGACCGTCCATGCACAATGATGCCAATGCAAGACTGGGACGGCGAACAGCAGGTATCGGAAAATCAAGACCACCCCAATGTAAAACGCCCAAAACCCTTTCTCGTCCAAAAACGAGACATTCCGATTATCAAAACAATCGGCCTCGTCCCCTGTGTTTTCCATTGCTCGGATTCGAAACTGACTTAGTCTCCTGTGAGAAACAGTTTCATTGAGGAGTTCGCAACAACAAAATTTGCGCGACTGGAAAACTGAAACTCTGCGCGCATTTTCTTGCTGTCTTAAGTGGCCTGGTTCAAAAGAACAACGTTACGCAAGGCTCATGATGACAGAGAGAGAAGCCTCATTGGTCATTTTATATTATGACAGATTGTCGTATCTAAGTAGATGACAGTCGAAGCTGAAGGACTTCTTAGCGATGCCTTCCTTGAAGGCTTGGCGCAAGGAAATCAGCATTCCGTTGCGCAGCTTCGAACCGTTTTTGATTCGATGAAGAATCAGATCACTAGGCTTGAGGTACAACCTGGAGCCAGCCCAGTTTTATCAATTTCATTCATCTGAAGGGTACGCTGGAAATCTTAGGCAAATAACGATAAATTACGTTCCAGAGTAAAGATCCTGCTGCATAATCATGCAGAGCTGGAAAACATTGTTGTTGACTTGAAGGCTCAACAATCTTCAGAACTAGAAGATTGCAAGAGAGAAATATATCAACTGCAAAATGAGGTCTGTACACCAGGCTCTTTGCATTACTGGTGCTAATGAAGTGCACGACGTAGTATAGCTGGAAAAGTTGAGACGAGAATCAATCGCCTTCAGCAAACAGAATGAAGCTATCAAAAAAGGTCTGGAGAGTACCCTCGCTGATAAAACCAGAATTCTAATCGAAATGAAGGCCGAGAACCTAATATTGAAGGTTTAGCTGAATTGTCACTGTTAATGATATCTTAACGTTTGAAATCAGGATCAGCTGGAGGAGCAAGGACTGCAATTCGCTCAATACCAATCTCGCTCTGAAATCACCAAAGATTTCATCCACGAAATTCGGGGTGCGATTGCTTCTGTACAGAAGGTTCAGATCTCTAATCAGGCCATGCTGGGAAAGTTCTCCAAACAAGGTTCGTTGAACCTATTGCGATGCACCTGAAATTATGATCATTTCGTTACAGTTTGCATCGCAAAGCAAGAGTATTTAGAACTAAAAACAGCTCATGAAGAGTTAGAATGTCAGTCGCAATATGTTTCGCCAGATATTCCTTTAATTTGTTTTCTAGTGGATATAGCAGGGAAAAATAGCATCATAGAATCATACGAACGAAAGATGAAAGAACTTGAAGAATTGAAAGCCGATGAGCAGTGGACGTCAAAAGAAAAAGAAATTACTCGAGAATTCATTGCAAACTCAACTAACGATTTCCGTCAGCACCAAATCGATATGAAACTACGCAGCAAGAAGCATATCGACTGTTTATACGAGTTAGCGTCGTTTGCTAATTCCGAATTAAAGAAACTATCCCATCAGACCGTTGAGCAAGAGACTACGCCTGCGTCTGGTCCTGTCCAAACCGACACTCAAACAAACATCGAGTGTTTAAATCCTGGACAACCGTTAAGTCAGCAGGCTGCTACTTCTACAAATTCATCTAAAGTGGACAAATTGCTTACCATTCAAGAAAACGAAATCAACAGATCGTCTGATCTAGCAAGAGATAATTCGGAGTTCCAAAACGATTCTGAATCTAGAATAAGTGGAGATATAGCTGTAGCGGATAAAGAGAATCCAAACGATGTAGTTTTAAATGTATCAGGACTGTTCCCAACATTCGATGCAAGAATGTAATAAATATCTAGCATCTGACAATCCTTCCGAGGCCAGCAGTAGCTTAGACACATTCAGACGAATACCTAACGAAATAATGAGCGAAATTCAGAAATTTCTCACCGACTGATTTCCGGAATCCGTAGTTGCGGGGTGCGTGCTTGATGACCCGACCTGGTTCTTTTGTGAAATTTTTCAGAACAACTTCGTCATGTTCTGGTTTGACGAGCTCGCCCAGATTGAGAAACGGGCATTTGACAAAACCGGAAAGTTCGCACCCGGGAAGGATACACACGAAACATGCCAAGCTCGGGCTTTGGAACTTTATGACAAAGCTTGCACTGCCTTCAAGACGAAGCAGAGTTCCAAGCGAGACGCAAATATCAATGTTCTTCAAGGGCTATTGAAGAAGGGAACAACCGAAGATCAGATCTCGGCTCTCGCTGTATCCGTTCAGGAGTCTCCTGTCCATCTCGGCGAGTTCTGTATCTCGAAACTGATAGCGGTCGCTGGTAAAAAAAGCCGCGATCACGCTTGGGCTGCTCTGGGAGCTCTTCGCGATATCTATACGGGTTGTTTATTACCCGATGGAAGGAAGCTACGCCATTTAGATGCAGAATCATGGAATGAGATCAAACCTCGGTTGTCACCTGAAGAATGCAATCAATGGATGGTGTATCGTTATTTCGAGTCTCGAATCAAATCATTGTACAGTGATTTCATCACTGTCTTAGAATCGGCATCCACAGATCCAGTCGAATGGTTCCGAATGAAGACTCTTGCTTTGCCCCAGGAGTTACTCTCCCTGAAACCCGAAGCTGAAGTTCGCCTACTTGTACTGCTTGTGAATAAAGTCGGTGATCCAGCTCGTAAGGTAACAATATTGCACAATTATCTATATTCCATTGTTTCTTACCTCAAATGCAGGTCTCGGCTCAGGCTTTAAGACTCATTCGACATCTACTCGAAGCCCATGCTAACATGAAAGGTGTGATTGTCGACGAAATCCAGCGCTTCCTCATGCGTGCCAATATCACCCCTCGGGCTCAGTACCAAGCTGTCATCCTATTGACCCAAATCGTATTCGCTCCGCATGACGGCCCGCTCGCCCGACGCCTCGTCGACATCTACCTCTCTCTCTTCTCACGAAAGGACCTCGAATCCGAATCCGACTCGCGCCTGCTATCCGCCCTGCTGACGGGCCTGAATCGCGCCTTCCCATTTGCTGCCTCTTTAATGAATGACGAGCAATACGACGCCCAGACGACGCGTCTGCTGCGTCTGGCACGCTCGAAGAACTTCAACGCGGCGGTCCAGTCGTTAATGTTACTGCAGCAAGTAATGTCTGCTAGACAGTCGCTCTGTACGCGCTACTACACTGCTCTCTACGACTCTCTCTCATTGCCTTCATTGGTGAATTCATCTAAGCATTCGCTGTATCTAAATCTGCTTTATCGAACCATCAAGAATGATGTGTCGGTTCCGCGGATCGCCGCCTTTGTCAAGCGCCTCCTGCAGGTCTGCCTGCAATCCCGGCCTGGGTTCGTCTGTGGCTCGTTGATCCTGCTCGCCGAACTTTGCAAGCATCACCCAGCCATCCGCTGCATGATCGATCAGGCTGTCAATAAGGAGGACGACGTCAAATACGATCCGGCCAAACGTGATCCTCTGTTTGCTAATGCAAATGCGACATGTCTATGGGAGCTACACATTCTTGAACAACATTATCACCCATCGGTGTCGAAATTCTCATCACAGATTTTGAATAACGTTCCGATCGTGTATAACGGGAACCCAATTGCCGATTTCACCTTGCGCCACTTTTTGGATCGGTTTGTTTACCGAAATCCTAAAAAAACCGAAGCGACTCGTTCCGCTCTTGCTCCACAACCATCTGCGATCGATAAGATGGCTCCAGTTAACACGGAAGTAAGTATGAAGTTTTCTGAATTTCTATTCGTCCAAGAGCAAAATTGCTTTCTTTTGGCTGCATAGTGATTTCGCCTTTTAGGAGTTCTGGAAATTGGATGAAAGCCAGGTCCGAGAAGATGAGAAATTCATGCACAAGTACTTCCGAAATCGTTTGGAAAGAGGTGAAATTTCCGAAAAACCGGTCAACGATGACGAAAACAGTGACGAAGAGAAAGACGCATTCGCTGATCAACTCTTTGAAAATGAGCTCCGCAAAACGGATGGTGCTATCGACATTGATGATGATGACGACGATCTTCTCAACGGGGAGCACATATCAGATGATGAATTGAATGAGGCCTTCGGTGATGAAGATGACGACGATTGTATTGAAGGGGATGAAATGGATTCTGAGAACGAGGATATTGATGATGAACATATTGCCGATGATGATGATGTGATTTTCCACGAACAGGATGATGACGCCTTCGATGACGATGGCTTTGGTGATGATTTGATAGAGGAAGACACTAGTAAGTCCAAGAAGAACAAGAAGAAAACGAGTCAGTCTGCATTTGCTGATGCTGATGATTACGCTGAACTTCTAGAATTGACGAATGGTGCCGCCAAAGCTAATAACAAAACTGAATCGTGGCAAGCCGGCTCGAAGAAGCGGCAGTTCCAGTCGCCTCGGAACAAGCCTAATGGCAAACAATCCAAAAAACAGAAGGGGAAACCTACTGCGAAATCTAGGAAATAGGCGTATAATGGATAAATAATTTATAAATCTAATCCAGTCAAGTCTTGATACCACAGCGACATCCGCCTTCTTTCCTTAATGTCGATGGCCATTCTACATCTAGACGTTTGCAGTCGAATGGAACTTGATCCAGTCGTTGTCTGACAACATTATGCGCATTACAGAGCCACAACCGGAATGCATCAGCAGAGGAGATATCTGGAGGAGTACGTCTCAAAAGTTGCTGTTCGTATTAGGTCAGGAAAAAGATCTCAAAGGAGAACGTTATTACCCGAAAATGACTAGCACATTCTTCGCATGGGAACTGACGTGAAATAATATGCAGTAGCTGAACATAGTCGTCTTGTTGATCGGATGTGAAATTTTGTGGAATCTTGGCCGCCATCGTATGCAACAAAGACCATGTCATATGTCCAATCTCATCCCTTGACATCGGTCCTAAACATATCATGCTTTAATGCCAAGCCGCACAAGCTCATCGCAAAACTTTCATCAAAACAGATCTCATCGGTACGACGAATGCTGCGAGAGTCTTCGGCTCCGATAAAACCAAATTTCTATCGAACACAGCAGCTTAACAGAGCTTCTCACCTCGGATATTCTCTATTCTATTTTGTGATGGAAGCCATATCCAAAGGGCGCCTCCTACAAGAAGACCCAAACAGACCCAGGTCCAAACCTGCGGCTGTAACAAGTGCTTGTGATAGAAATCGTCGAGACGACGCCGGGCCTGCCATACTCGCGACCGAATCCGCCATGGACGCTGTTTCTCATCGTCATCGCTATCGATCGAGCCATAGATCGCTGACGACATTGTATCGTAATGAACGATGTCATTCGTCGCAACCTGTGACTCGATTCTGAGGTTCTCGAATTGATTACCTGAAAGCTATTCTGGGGCGATCGATTCGTTGGATCAAATTGCATCACTACAAAGGCGCTCCAGTTTCGCTTCACAAGGCATGTACAGGGATGTAATGAATAAACTAATGCTGTTCCGATCGTTTCTTTTGAAGGAATTTATCCACCATTTCCTCGGTCGACGATGATGTCGCCTTTAGTCGCCGCCAAAGGACGTTATTCGTCTGTGGAGCGACCATCGATCTCGCGTTCGAGGTTGTAAACCTTTTATGTGAGCGCCCATGCGATGCATCAGCTTGCGCTCGCTGCTCAACGGTTTCTGCATTAATATCAACCTGAGATCCAAGAGCATGACGAACGAATCTTTCTGCAGCGTCCTGGTCGATTCTCATGGTCGGCCCTTGCTCAGCTGGCTCCGGTTCCTTAGAAGAGAACTTCTTGATTTTGTCGAAATATTGTTTAACGCGACCAATCTCCTTATTGATTGGATGGTTTTGGGGGATTTGCCCAGAACATCTTATATAGATGAAGTAGAGCGAATTCAGGGCAAACGCGATCGTGGCATGGAAGCGGGCTCGTGCTTCAGGATCGGTTAAGGCTTGCTGTGCTTCCTCATACAGAGATGGATTCAAAGCCGAGATAATCTCGCTAGTTTTCGCTAACGAAGATGAGAGCGACGCTAATGTGCCCTTGATTTCATCATCCAATTCCATGCTATAATTTCTCAGCAAATCGGTCTGCGGCAGAAATTCAGCGCAGAATTTTATGGAAGATGTTAGATGATTTTCTATAAATTTCGAAATCTTTTCGTTTGCCAGACGTCCTTTATAGCTGTGTTGTATGCTTTATTCGGATTTGTTTATGATGACTCCCAGATATGAGAATTTCAAATTCGGTTTTATGCTTGTGATATGATATATCTGAACTTTTTCAACCTGGCCTCCAGCAGGAACTCAGGTGAAACCAACTGCTGCAATGCATCAAAATTACCCGGGATTTCTTCCAGCAAAGGATTGGCATCTATAGCCATTTGTTCCATTACTTCGAAATCGATGGTCGGCGCCGTCACCCAAGGCTGCTTATACGCTGATTCTCCGTTTTTCCTCAGATTGCGAAACGATGTGTTCTGGTCCAGAGAAATTCGGCGCGATTTTCGACGAAGATCTCCATCGAGTCTGGACAGGTCCTCCAAAACCAGCCGCTTCGCTCGCTTCCCGCATTCTTTCCTCATGGTTATGTAGAAACGAACTGTTATCGGTATCAACAGACCAACAAGCAGCGCCATGAAGTTGCATTTCTTATTGAGGAGCAATCCGACGAGCGCAAACTGAGAGAATCCCAACGAAAACACGATTCGGGAAAAAGCCGGGGGGAACATGGCGCCACCCGCCTCGGACTGTCGGGACCAGACAAACATGAATTGATATCGATAAAAAACCGAAGCGAACAGGCAGAGCAGGGCGGTGAATGGTACAATCAGCGGTGCGATGGGAAGATAAAGGACGCCAAGAGAGAACAGCAGCAAATAAGTAGGATAATTCTCATCAAAATAGAACACTCCCGGGTCGGCGCATGCCCGAACCGAAGACGCCGACGAAGCGCTCCTCATGCCCAGCCAGCCCATTATTAAGGGCGCCGGTCTCACCAATTCAAGAGAGAGGGCAGTAAACGTTTTTGTCATAATCATCAATATATACAACACGTTCGCTGACGGTAATGAATCCGCAAGCAGCTGGAAGACGAATTGCAGATCCGTATTCATTAAGTTCGAGCTTTTCTTAGCGAAAGCCGACACTAAAGTTGCAGAGAAAATACAATGAACCATTTGGAAATAGTAGTATAAGACAAAGGTCGATCGTTCGATCTCCGATTGAGCTGCGAAACCTCGCATTGAAGACAGCAGCCGCAGCATCGGAGGGACGATCGCCATCATGATGATCAATCCGAGACCAGGTAGGAACCCTTCGAGAGCCGTCTTCACTATCGGGTGGGCGCTCAAGAGTGGCTTTAGAAAGGGCAGCAGCTTGGTCAGCTTTTCTAAATCGGTCATCATTGTAATCAGGGCGACGGGTAGCTCGAACGATAACAGCAGCAGGAAGAATGACGCATATACGAAGATTTGGCGTAAGGAGCGCTCCGATTTGGTCATGATGACGCCATCCCAATCAACATCTTTTGGTTCCGGGGCGACCTTGGCCGTCATTCTCGGCGCCGAGATCGTGATTGGAATTTGGGCAGCCATCGCCGCCCCTTGGAATGATGTGAACGTCACGAAACCCGTCTGAGTCGATTCGCCGTCTTCTTTCTGCAATTCTTTGATGGCGACGTTAAGATCGGCAAGTTGTTCCTTCATTTTGTTGATTTCGACCCTGTTGCTGGCGTCGCGCTGCTGAATGGCCAACGCAGATTCAAGTTTGGAGACGACCACGGCACGCTGATCATAGCGTTCGCGAAGCCGATTGTGACATTTCAAAAGATAACAATTGGCAATCGGGTCATCGTCAAACATTGATGCAACATAGGAGTGCAGGTCGTTGTCGGTTTGAATGTGTTTTGGTAAATCTCGCAACAGAACTGACAGCTGGTCGACACGGAGATCGGCGTCGCGATTCGAGAGATGATATCGATGCCGCAGATCGACATAGACGACGTACTCGTGTTTCAGCAGATGCATGAGATAGAAGGTGGCGAAGAACATGGCGCCGGCATGGAACCAGAGCAGATTGCTGCCTTCCTGGACTCCCTTGATTGTCAGCGTTAACATCGTCGAGGGTGAATCCGACATCGATGCGTTCCAGTTTGCAGGTATCAGGATGCCGCAAGCGATGATGGTGAGGACCAAGAAGTACTTGGCGCCCAAGGCCAGGACTCGAAGGAACATGGTCGCATCGAGGCCGACGATCTCGACCAGCTCGTGCTGGTCCATGCGCATCATCTGCCAGATGTGGGACGGCGATGTGATGGTAAAATTTGGCGGTCGACGCCTCGTATCATCTGGCTGCGGGCAGACTAATCTCGGCACATAGATATAGGCCAGTTTTCGGAACAGCACAAAGAAGGTGACGAGTAATACGGCCATAATCGTGACGTTCGTATTGACATTTTGAAGAAGACTACCAAATGACGTCGCGTTTGCGATGTCTTCCGTCGGCGGGGCGTTTTCGTCGGGCGACGACATCGGTATCGGATATCAGAGAAATTTGAGTGTAAGGTTCCATCGGCAAGCGGAACATGACTCATGTTGACGATCTGTCGAACTTGAAGTTTTTATGCCATCGTATCGTAACCAGAACAAGAACTTTTGGTTTTGTATACTGGTAAAACGGTACGTAATCCGATGGAAATGGGAGACAGATTCGTCATGGCGTTAAGAAAATATCCAGTCAGCCTGTGGAGCAAGATCGAGACGGTACCCAATCACAGCAAGACTTTAGCACCCCGATGCTGTCGCCGCCCAAGCCGGAAGAAGCTGCCCTGCTGGGCGCAGAACCGGTCGAAGCGAAGGCGCCTGCTGCATCGCTGCTACTGTCCCGATCGCAGGCCTTGGCCCTTAGCATCAAGGTCAGTTCATCAACCAACACATTGCTACAATAATGACAGACATGGATGTCTGCAACCTCCATTTTGCCTTTATAAGAGTGTCTATAAGCACCACTGTTGTTTATGTTATCATGGTTCTGCACCTTCTCTTTTACTGTTATAAGAGTGCCCTCGTATTTATCAGTGTCATTTCTGTCATTGCTTATCAAATGTCGTTTCCCTTTTCCGCAACCTCCATTTGGCCTCTATATAAGCACCGCTGTTGTTTATGGTATCATGGTTCTGCAACCCCTTTTTACTGTCTATAAGAGTGCCCTCTTATTTATCAGTGTCATTTCTGTCATTGCTTATCCAATGTGGTCCCCCTTTCCCACGATAATGAAAACGCCTGGTGTACGGTATCATTCTCTAATCGTGTCTAGTCGACAGTTGGGAGTGGCATCTTCGCGATCCCGTTCGGGTTCAGGCTGGCCGGCTTGATCGGCGGCGTCCTGATTTTGACTCTGACCTTCGCGTTATCCTATATCGGTGGCTTATTGCTTCTGCGATCCCGGCAGCGTTCGTTCCCTGGCGTCTCCAGAGTCACTTGTAAGCAGTAATTCGGAAGTTTGTCATCTTCCTAAACATAGTTTACAGACAGTGATGTCGGCCATCATTGGTCTGGTTCAAAAGGGCGATTGCTGGTCGATTCAATGACTGTCGCTTTGCAAATAGGGACAATATTCGCTTATTGCATTTTCATTATTGAGACTTTATCGAATGCTTTACCATCGGTCGAACGAGCCGCTCTTGTCGTCGCCCTTCTGCTCGCCCTAATTCCCATATTGCAATTGCGACGAATTGAGTCGATCTCGTTGATCGCAGCGGCTGCCGATATCCTCGCTGTGGTCGGGTTAATATCCTGTATAGTCTTATTGGTGACGTCTCGTGACAGCGGGGCAGTCGTTTCGACCTCAGTAAGCTCGCAAGCATGGCTATTTGTTGGAATAGCTTTGTTTTCGGTAGAAGGTGTCTGCCTGGTCCTACCTGTTCAATCGTCGATGGCGAATCCATCCGAATATAGACAAGTCTGGTCATGGACGATGCTAAGCGTCTTCATATTATATCTCGTCTTTGGAATTCTGGGCTATGCTGCTTTTGGAGATTCTACCGATGACATCATCTTGAATAATTTCGCAACGTCTGATATCAAACGAGCGACTCAAGTAAGAATCAATAGTCCACCGATAAGATTTCTGATAAATCCTCTTTCTAGGTTATTTATTGTCTGGCTTTGCTGCTTTCCACAGCAGTCCAAGCTGTACCAGCTTTTGAGATCGTAGAACGCAATGATACGAAAGCTTATATGTTGACCATTGCATTGCGATTGGGTCTAGCAGCCATGGCCGCCATCACAACAATGGTAGTTCCTGGATTTGCGATCGTCGTTTCGTTGATCGGTGCTGTATTCGGATCGGTGATGGCGTTCGGTCTCCCAGCGGTAATAGTGCTGAAGTTAGAACCCGGGCTATCCAGGCTGAAGAGGTTTGGCCTTTATTTACTCGCTGCAATATCAGTCTCCAGCATTGGATTAGGAATAGCAGCCATGGTTTAAAGGAAACCATAGAAGATTTATCTACGATATCAAACAAATAATAAACCTATACAAGTGTTTTAGATTTCAGTAAGTGCTCGTTGAATTTCAAACTCCCATCTCGTTTCAGTGATTAGGCGTAGCTCCCCCTGTTGCTGATTCAATCGGAAAGAGATTGGAAGTCGTTCACGGCCACATCAGGCATATGAGTCATGCTTACAAATCGTGACTCCATGTTTCCGCTCGATTACCTTCGGCTCGTCAAGAGACAGTCCATACTGAAAAGAATTTATTCTTAAGAAGACGAACCCCATCGATAATTCTTCTATTTTATTCTTCTCAAACGAGATAACTCGGAAATGAATTACGAGCTGCAGTTTAAGGAACCCGTTCGTATTGCCCAGGTTGAGAACCCGGCCGTGGCTCGCCGCCGTCGCCTTTTGCAATATGCCGAAACCTTCTGCTATATGATCGCTGTCCTTGTCTGCATGATGGCGTTAAACTGGTTTATGGGAGCTGTCGTGACCGGCGCTACACGATCCTGGTCGGCTGTCAACACAAGGCGCCTGGCGCGAGCTTTCCGATCGTGGCGATGGAGGGCGTTCTATTTCCTGCCAGCTATCCTGCTAATCGGCAATCTCCTCCATCGGCGTTTCGTACGTCGGGCGATTCCATCGTTGACCAGCTTGACATCACGAGTAGCTTTGATCACCTGGGTTCTCTATCAGTTCTACCAGCTTAGCCTGCTCATGTACCGGTTGCAGCGCCGGCAATCGGACCAGATCTGGTCCAGAAACGCCGTCTTCTATCTGTTCCTGGCTGCAGCTACCTTCGCCTGTATTCTGGCAATTGAAAGCGCTCATATCTTGGCCATCTTCGCTCGAGTTGTTGCTGATGTTAGAAGGGTTCGGAGCGAGGCCCTACCAACCAAGATTGGAAAACTGCTGTAAATAACCAAAATACATTCGATCTATCTATTCTTCATATCTCTTAAGTCTCCACATTTTACTTTAGCGCTTTCAGAATGACTGTCTACTCAAAAAACGAATGGGCGTCTATCATTCTTCAACACACCATCTGAGCTGTAACATTATATTGGCGCCGCCTATGCCTTAATGCTGCCCTTATGTAATGCTGCCCTTGTGTAACGAAACAAAACATATTTTTCAGCCGATCTATTTTATATAGCAAGTTTGGGTCGTGCGTGTGCTGATAGAAAATCTATTATGTTTTCCACGTCATCAATAGCTGACGCTCAGTTTGTAAGCTGGACTTGGCGCATTCTTAATGGCGTCGTTTCAAGGCTCCCTAGAGAGCCAGTCGTCAAGATGACGATCCCAGGGAACTGATGGAAGCGATAGCGACAGATTCGATTGACTCATGTTCTGTATGACTCAATATCCCTTTCAGATGGGCAACTTAGTCTAAATTATGTATGTAAGGCCAGCAACGTTCCTGGCTTTGCTGATAGCATTGTCTGGAGCAGCTAATATATATCGTTCTAAACCGGTCAAGCTATGTAATCTACCCGAAGCCATCTCCGTGCCTGGATTGCAATCTACAACAGTTCGCGGTTGCTCGAGAAGCTTCTCAACGCCCTTGGTCTCCATCGAGTACGACATCAGATGTCAGCCGTCGAATCACGACTCCTGTCATTATTCGACATATTTATCGAGCGACGATGGGTGTTTACAAGATCGACCTCCTGTTCCGAAAAGCTTTCTTTCCGAATCAGTTTGTGAGACGTCTGCCGATCCAGTTCAGACCGATTGTTCTTTTCGGCTGCAGGTTCCAGCAGCTAGCGCGAACATTAGCCAGGTCTGCGTCGTCGTCTCGTGCCTGAGCGCTGGCGGCTGCCCAGTGAACGCTACTATCCGACTTGAAGGGGAACCTATTGTTAAAGAAGCCGCCGAAATCCAGGAGCAAATCGGGCAGGAGTACCCGAAAGAAACGGCTTATGTTCAATGGGTGCTTATCGGGTTCGCAGCCGTTGTCCTCTTGATCATTGTCGCTGCTATCATCTGGTTCATTCAGAAACGGCGCCAGTCGAAATCGCTAAGTGAGATCCAGCCCGGGACCAGCACGACTGGCATCTGGGTCCTGGCTACCGGTGAAGATTATGATAACCGGGGCAATTCCACTCGCGACCCGACGATTAATGACATGTGATTTCTGAAATAGCTTGTTTAATACATATCCAGCGCTAATTTATACATTGGTGATGGCCGGGTTCCAGACCTCAGCAAAGGACGGTCTGAATGGGGTTTCTTGCTTGAACAGGACGAGAGTTGCGTTCAGAAGAGAAGTGACATCGAATCTGGGGATAAAATGCAATGTTAACGAGATCGATCAAGTTAGGGAGGTCTGGGACCTGAAGCGTCGATGCAGCATGGGTGGAGGATGGGTCGATTCGTTGTTCGAGTTTCATCAGTGACGGGCCAGCACCATCATGTCCCTCAGTCCCTCTAAAGTGCAGTTATACACCTTTAGGTGCATCGCTGACAATCTGGTCATGGTCATCACACGCCGTCGCACGAGACAGATGATGGCCGCGAAAACGGAGTGCTCCGGCGGCGAGGCGTCCCAGAATCAGAACCAGCAGGTCCTCCCGACCGTTGAGGAAGAGCCGTCTCCAATCTTGCCCGTATTGAAAGAAGAGGATGTCGTCAATATCGCCACGTTCTGCCCAAATCTGTCGTTCGCAGATCGGATCGGAGCTTGTCTTTCAGATGTGCACCGTCAGCTGGAGCGAATTGCAAGCCGTAGTGAGGCAGGAAGCGGCGAGCTGCGCGCCATTGGAGCGGTCGTTGACGCCGCTAACGTCAGCATGCGCCAGTCGGTCCAGGAAGACATGAACGACATCAAGCAGCTGGTAGCGGAGGTCAGGACCAATCAGCATTCAATTCGCGAAGAGATCAGCAGAATTCGATTGGATATGAAATCGCAGAACACTCACGTTCTTATTGAAATCCGTGCGATGATCGAGGAGAGCGAGAAACGGCGTTGCCGAGATCTGGATCGGGCCTCGGATTCGATTGCCAGAATACGCGACGAGTTCCACGAACTTCTATGTGCACTGGATTCACGTGAAAATGAAGCTTCGCCGTCAAAACTGGAACGAGCTAAGAGGCCACTACGACACGAGCTGAAGCCGATAGCTAAGAAATCGAAGCAGACGGAAAGCGGCGGCAAACCGCTGCATAACAGCGTGTTTGTAATACAACCGCCTCCACCGAATGATGAGCTGATTCCTAAGGTGATACCTGTAAATGCTGAAATGCTGGCTACATTTTGTCCTCATCCGGCGACTCCATGTAAGTCTGGATTCGAGGGTTACATTAGCTTCCAATTAATAATCAAACAGTTCCATGAGGGTTCTTGCCGACATGCTGGCCGGTGTTCGTCGCCGTATCAAGAAAACAACGGTTATTTAATACAGATACAGAATATCTACCACGAATAACGAATTCGGTTATAACAAATCTGACCCCGAAAGTGCTTCTGAGAATGACATATCCAAAGACGTTGAGAATATACAACGTCGGCGACCAAAAAACTCTAACCTTGACCCGTCAAAATCACGGAGCGTTGAGAGTCTTCAGAAGCGAGGACGAAACCACCATCAGCAGCAAAAGAAATAGCAAGGGACCACATGGTCACCTAAAACTGAACAGCGACACAAGAACATCATGATAGACAAGAGATCAGAATGAGCAATGTTATGTTGAAAGGCAGCGTCTCTGTAACAGCGACAGACGCAGCCAGATGGGGTCAAGGGGCCACCATCTTTAGTCGGACTTATCTCTTTATATCACCATGATCCTGCTTGGCCGTCGTCATATCAACCTCGTCTCTAAGGTAGGCCAGCGTAGTACGTTCGGACGGTCCCGAGCTAATTCCTATGGGTAGAACTACTGGCGGGCATTTGGTGCTGATGCCCAGACCGACCTGGTGGTGATCGGCGGTGGCCCTGGAGGCTATGTAGCTGCAATCAAGGCGGCCCAGCTGGGAATGAAGGTCACCTGTGTTGAATCCAGGGGGACGCTTGGTGGAACCTGCTTGAATGTCGGATGTATCCCTTCGAAAGCGCTCTTGAATTCATCGCATAAATTCCATGACGCCCAGCACGAGTTTGCTAAGCATGGTGTGGTGTTCGATGGCGTTCGCGTCGATTTCGACAAACTAATGCAAACCAAAGAGTCGGCTGTAAAGGGTCTTACGCAGGGCATTGAGGGTTTGTTCAAGAAGAACAAGGTCACCTATGTTAAGGGTTTCGCTTCCTTATCTGGACCTGATTCTGTAGAGGTTGCTTTGAATGATGGAGGAAAGCAGAAAATTTCCACCAAAAAAATTCTTCTGGCAACTGGTTCCGAGGTGACGCCTCTGTCTGGCATTGAAATTGATGAAGAAGTGATTGTGTCGTCAACCGGCGCTCTATCCCTGAAACAAATTCCAAAGAGTCTTACAATCATTGGCGCTGGGGTTATTGGTCTCGAGCTCGGATCCGTCTATGCTCGCCTGGGTGCAGAAGTCACCGTTGTCGAATTCCTCAATCGTATTACCCCAGGCCTCGATAACGAAATTGCCAAGAACTTTCAGAGGATTTTGGAAAAGCAATCTTTCAAATTCCGTCTTGGTCAGAAGGTGAAGAGCGCCAAGAAGGCTGATGGTGGCGTGAAAGTAGAGATTGAAAGTGTTTCTGATGGCAAAACCGATGAAATTGTTTCCGATACAGTTCTCGTTTCCATAGGACGCCGTCCATTCACGAAGGATCTCGGTTTGGAGAAACTCGGTATTAAGACCGATAAGAGAGGCTTTATCCCCGTCAATGAACAATGGCAGACGTCGGTTCCGAGCGTCTACGCTATCGGTGATTGTGTGCCTGGGCCTATGTTGGCTCACAAAGCTGAAGACGAAGGAATAGCTGTTGCTGAGCATTTAGCCGGTAAACATGGTCATATCAACTATGATGTTATTCCAAGTGTTATCTACACTCATCCCGAAGTCGCTTTTGTCGGGAAAACCGAAGAGCAGCTAAAAGAGGCCAAAGTTGAATACAACGTCGGAAAGTTCCCGTTGATGGCGAACAGCCGAGCTCGAACCAATATGGATTCTGAAGGCTTTATCAAGATTCTGGCTGATAAGAAGACGGATCGGGTTTTGGGTGTCCATGTGATCGGATCGAACGCAGGAGAGATGATCGCTGAAGGCTGCCTAGCAATGGAATACGGCGCCTCGTCTGAGGATATTGCTCGGGTTTGTCACGCGCATCCAACACTTTCGGAAGCGTTCCGAGAAGCTGCCATGAGCGCTTACGATAAGCCTATCCATTTCTGATCTTTCGTATATTGTTAAAATGAAATAAATACGTTCGATAGATTTATTCACACAATATTACTTCCTGTTCTTGGAGAAATTTTCGAAATATCGAACGGATTCAGGAGAGGTTCGAGGCCTTACTTCCCGGAGAGCGTCCTCGAAGTTTTGCTTAGTGATGCCGCGTAACTTACTCGTCAGTTCAAAGTCTTCCATCGCCTTCATTGCTGCTTCTTTACAAACAGCTCCAAGTTCTGCCCCAGAATAGCCATCACATTTTCTTGCAGCCTCCTCGATCTCAATAGGCTCGGCAACAGCATATTTTGCCCTGAAACGAAACTGTTAGTTACGATTGATATAATACGACAACGGCGATCGTACAAATGGATCTTCAAAATCTGAACACGAGCGTCATAATTGGGTAGCGTCACGTAGCATAGACGGTCAAGTCTCCCTGGCCGAAGAAGGGCAGGATCGAGCGAGCCAGGTCGATTCGTAGCAGCAACGACGATCACAGATCCGTGTGATTCGATTCCGTCCAGTTCGATAAGAAGTTGACTAAGAACCCGATCGCCTACGCCAGATCCGCTACTGTCTCCGCCCATACCGGATCGAGCACATGCGATCGAATCAATTTCATCGAAAAAAACAATGGCAGGGGCGGCAGCTCTGGCCGTTGTGAAAACGTCGCGGAGGGCTTTCTCGCTGTCTCCTACCCATTTGGACAGCAATTCGGGGCCTTTGACAGCAATGAAGTTTAACGACGATTCTGTGGCAAGCGCTCTTGCCATCATCGTCTTTGAACAGCCTGGTGGACCATATAATAGTACACCTCGCGGAGGACGAATGCCAAGGCGTTCGAACGATTCCGGAAATTTCAGCGGCCACTCAACCACCTCCCTCAAGATCGACTTGGCTTCTTCTTGGCCGCCGATATCCTTCCAATAGACTTTAGGAACCTCCACGATATTCTCTCGCAGAGCCGAAGGTTTGACAACGTTAAGCGCTAATCGGAGGTCCCTTCCCTCACAATGCGAGGAATGACGCCGAAGGGCGGCAATTGCTGCTTCTTGGACCAATGCACGAAGATCGGCACCAACGAAACCGTGTGCCACGTCTGCAACGAATCGAATATCCTCTTCAGTGATGCCATGATTTCCGAGAGAGTTTACAATAACCCGAAGGATGGACACGCGATTGGTTGGGTTTGGAGCCCCGATTAAAATTTCGCGACCAAATCTGCCGGGACGCCTCAAAGACGGATCGATGGAGCTTGGACGATTAGTGGCTCCCAAAATGAAAACCCGAGAGCTGTTGGAGAGGCTATCGAAAAATCTGGACAGGGTAGAAGCAATTCGAGCGCCCATTGCTGATTCTGCAGAGTCGGAAGACGCCATTGGGCAAAGGATGTCAATTTCGTCCCTAAAAATTGCTCAGAGAAACAACCAGGTACATGTAAGCATACGAACAGGAATATTATCGAAGGCGCTTGAGCAACTGCCTTGCGAAAGACCTGCTGGAGATTGGCTTCTGAGACGCCAACAATGCCAGAAAGACAATCAGATCCGTCGACGGGAAAGAACGCCGCTCTCATAGCTTTCGCTAATTGTATTGCGATCAGGGTTTTGCCAGTCCCTGGAGGCCTACATCAAATCAGCAAACCAGCCCGTTCAACGAAATGAAAGGAAATATGTCACGATTCAGAAAAAAATATAAACAGTCTCATACCCATGAAGTAAGAGGCCTTTACAGGACACCGGAATCTTCATGTTTTCGAGCAGATCGGATCGATGCAAGCAGACCGTGGCGAAATCTCGAATCGATTTCAATTCGGATTCTAACCCACCAATACCCGCAAGCGCATCGTCGACATCGATCGAATCGAACAAGGGCTCCTGAGTGGAAATGACAACCGCTGTACGAGATGTCAACCGATAGACGGCATCTGGCTTCGATGGGTCGCAAACGCGAAGTCGATACTGAAACGACTCTCCCATAGCTTCAATTCGTAGGACTTGACCATCGACGACATATAGCTCAGGAATCGTTTGATAAACGGCAGCAGATCGGACGGCCGAATCGCAATCGCCATCCAGAGGAATCAGCTGAATAGAAAGTGCCAAGATCGGGGATGTCGGTAGCGGTTTAATCGTAGCTGTATGCAATCTCTCATCGCTGAGATAATAATCGGGGAGGTAAACATGAGGCTTCTTGACGACCGCCTGGCAGACCTGGCATGGGATATGCAGCGGTTCTAACATGCAGAGCCGCGGAAGCGAAAACTGTCTGCTTAGGACAACACATTGCGATAACGACGACGCCATCGTTTTCCATTTTGCTGGCGCCTTTTCTAACGAGCTGATCGAATCCGCAACGATATGCTGCGCTTCTGGTTTTGCGTCCTGTTTTATTTGCAACGACACCAAGGCCGGAATCGGGTTCAGCGGATCATCTTCTGCTGGCTGGTCATTGTTCATATCAGATACCTGGCAGGGAGCTGATAATGGGAACGAAGCACGACTACGCCGTCTGCCTGTGTTCTTTCCCATCTATCAGCTTCACTTCAAGGCGACAAAGCTGGAGCGCAACCTCGATGTAACGTAAGCCAGATTCTGCGCAAACATCGAATCGATTCACCTTGAAAGTTTGGGAACTTTTCGAATCTGATTCTACGTAACTCTATTCCGTTGGTGGAAATGTTCTGTTTAATAAAAAATGTGATAAACAACGCCAAGACAGTCTGAAAATCTCAGCTGGTTTCCGCCATCAAATAGGTATGATTCTTGTGAATCACGTAGTCTGCCTCATCCGATGCTTGCGATATTTTGTTCTGGTGCCTACAAAGTTATCTGCAATAGAACGGTAAATGCATTACCTATTTATCTCTCGAGGTCAAGCCCGTTTTGGACTCAGTCTATCTATCCTGATTGTAACGCACTCTATGAATGAGATTGAGAGTCTTGATATTGCATACCTTGACGACTCGACCATTGCGGTAGACTATTAGAAGGTCGCGCCGTCTCCCCTTAGCTAAGTGCCGCCTCACATTGCACATTACTTAATGATCTTGCTATGGTGTCAATGATCAGACACATCTCGGCGACAGCTGCGTTTGGCTTAAGACGAAATTGTCTTCAACGCTCAACCTGCAGGCGGCTTTCCGATTCAGCACAGTACTATCTCGGCGTGAAGAATGCCCCGTTCGCTACGACTATGGAGTTCACAAGTACTAGCTGTACGATACCAACATACCGAGTCATCGATTCCAAAGGCAAGCTTATCGATAAGGACCATGTCGTCCAGGTTCGCGAGCAATTTGGTACATCTTATTATGTGATCTGATAATATCCAGCTGGATGACGAATTGCTCGTGGATCTATACAAAGGGATGGTGACATTACGAACAATGGACACCATTTTCTGTACGCCTGCCAAATCCGAAGCCCTAGCGTTTGCTGATTCTTCGTGCAGATGATATCCAGCGCCAAGGGAGGATCTCCTTTTATGTACGAGTTCTACAGTTAGCTCCCAAAATCTGATGACAATTGGTAGATGACCAGCACTGGTGAAGAAGCGCTGCAGTTCGGATCAGCTTCAGCTCTGAACCCTGACGATATCGTCTATGGGCAATGTTCGTAATCCACCGGATTTATAGCTTTTTAGAAACCGCTTTTTTTTTCTAAAGTTAGCGTCTGGTCAAGTAATAATTTGTTGCTTTTTGAAAGTTGGGTTCTAAGAAACATCTCTGATGGTTTCGCTCAGATCGTGAGCCGGGTGTTATTATGTACAGAGGATACACATTGGACCAGTTCGCATCACAATGTTTCTCGGTCTTCGATGATCTCGGCAAAGGGCGTCAGATGCCGGTGCACTATGGTTCCCGAGACCTTCATTATCACACAATTTCAAGCCCGTTAACCACCCAGCTGCCCCAAGCCTCTGGCGCTGCCTATGCCATGAAGAGAGAGGACAAAGGTCGCTGTGTGATCTGTTATTTCGGCGACGGGGCGGCTTCCGAAGGCGATTTCCATCCCGCTATGAACTTCGCAGTGACCCGGGAATGCCCGGTGATCTTCTTCTGCCGTAATAACGGCTATGCAATTAGCACGCCCATCAGTGACCAATACGGGGGTGACGGGATCGCCCCGCGGGCTATCGGCTATGGAATGGAGGCGGTCCGTGTTGACGGCAATGATATCTTCGCCGTTTATGAAGCGACCAAGGAGGCCAGGAAGCGTGCCGTTTCCGAGAATCGCCCGATTCTGATCGAGGCGATGTCGTACCGTCGTGGGCATCATTCCACGAGCGATGATTCTACAGCGTAAGAGCTTTTGGTGATGTTGTAAGAAACGTTCATTCACCGACATCGTAGGTATCGACCGGCGGCTGAAATATCGCAATGGCAGTCAATGGATGATCCGATAACCAGAACGCGGCAGTATCTGTTTTCTAAAGGTCTCTGGAGTGAAGAGCAGGACACCACTCATATGAAAGACGCACGTGATCGAGTTATAGCTGCAGTCAACACAGCTGAAAAGAAACCCAAACCATCGCTGTCAGAGATGTTCACCGATGTCTATGACGAGATGCCTCAACATCTTCAGGAACAACAAGAACAGCTTCATGAACATCTCCGAAACCATTCTAACTCCTATAAGCTCGACCAATTCCATAAGGACTAATTCATGACGAACTGCACAGTATTCCTGTCTGAATAAAATGTATAAGCTGAATACTCACACCTACGAAAAGTTTATTTAGTTTTCTGAAAAATCTCATGTCGAATTCAATAATGCCGTCAGAGCGCCCAGCACGACCGCGACCGCACTCCGCTGAATGTCAGACGATGTCAGGCTGGGCCAGATCGATCTGATCGACGACGATGACGACGACTGCGTCGTGCTGGCCGAGGACCCGTGCTCTCCTAGCAGCACGTCGCTGAGCTCTGGGGCGGCGGACGAGACCGGCGCCGTTACCGACGCCGACGCATTCGCCGAGATCGCCGCCGAGATTGCCGTCCCCGATCATGACTGTCTAACCGTTCTCTGCGACGGCATCTGCCCTGCCGACCTCATCGTCGCCTCAATCGTTGCAGCCGACACCCGCCCCAATGATCTCATCCTGATCTTCAACCTCTCATCCGCCTCCGATCTCTCCTCGAAGCTTTCCACAATGGAGCAGTACGTCCACGATCGACTCGCGCTTCTCACACCGCCGCTCCCCATGACCAAAGTCAGCAGCGCTGTACCGGCCCTGGTCCGTCAGCGCCTTTACATCAGCGGTCACGTATTCTCGATGCCGTTGACGACGGCGTCGCTGGATCTGATCCAGGGCGTGCTCCCGGCGCATCTCATCAAAGGCGTAATCATCCTCGAGGCGCACAAGGTCGTCCCCGGATCGCGCGAAGCCCTCGTCCTGCGTCTGATCCGGGACGGATGCCGCCGCCACCCGCATGGGGCGGTACGCCCGCCGTTCCTGAAACTGTTCACCGGCAATGCCGTCGTCCTGGACAACGCGTACAACCGCCTGGAACGCGTTCTGATCAGTGCCGGAGTGTCGCAGGTCCATTTCTGGCCCCGATTCCGCGTCCGACTACGTCATGCCCTGGCGCGGACCCCGATCGACGACGTCACCGTCGAGCTGTCGCTGACGGACGCGCAGAAACAGATTCAGGCGGCCGTCCAGCAGGTCCTGCAGATCTGCGTTGACGAAGCCGTCTCGTCCGCTAAGCGCTACCTGACCGATCTCGTACTGCCCCAGGACAACCTGCTGGCTGCGCAGCACGATATCCGTCTCCGATGTCTGTTACGATCGAAATGGCATAATGTTGGACAGAAGACGCGGCAGCTGATCGCGGATATCGCTCTGTTAAGGAAGCTGTTCTCGCTGCTGGTTGCGACCGATGCCGTTTCGTTCTATCGGTTTCTGCGATCGGTTCAGGCGACGCCTCGCTCGCAGCACTCGCAATGGCTGCTGACGGCGCCCGCCGATCGTCTCTTCAAGCTCGCCAAACGTCGCGTCTACTCGGTCACGGCCGGGCCTCGTCTCGGCGTCCATCTGCAGCCGAATCCTAAATGGGCCATCGTTCGGCAGATTCTCGAAGAGATTCGTGCCGATGGCATTCCACGGCCTGGGCCAGTACTGCTGATCTGCGACGATGTGTCGTCGTGCGGTGCGTTACGTGAGCTGTTGCAGGTCGGCGCCGAGGCTTATCTCGAGAAGCGATGGTTTCAGTATCTGCATAGCTTACGCCTTGAACGGGTGGTCGATGAGGACGATGATGATGGCGGGAAGCGCAACGACGAGGTCGCCAAGGCGTTCGCTGCGAAACGTGTCGAGCAGCGCCTTCTTCGTAATGAATATCGCCGCCTCGTGGAGGTCAGGAAGGCGCGCCCTACAGAGGCGTTCGTCCAGACGACCTTATCGCAGTTCGGCGTCGTTTCTTCGACGGCGGCAAAGGCGGCGGCGCCGGCCAAGCGTGCCCGCAAGAAGGTCAAGTTCGTGAGGCCACCGGCAGCAGCAGCAGCCCCGGCACCAACGCCGACGACCTCGTCATCGAAATCCAGCAGCGTCTCGCTGCGTGAGGCGCTGGCGGCCGTGCCGGCCGGTACAACGCCGACTTTGTTGGAAGATGAAGATGATCTGCACGTGATGTTCTGGGCTTCTGGCAGCGATTTCATCCCGCTTAATATGATCAATGTGGGTAGCGCGTTTGTTGTTTGTCGAAGTTTTGAAAAAAGTTTTTCGTTTTATTTTATTTTGAAAAACTTTTTTCTTCATTTTGATGCTTTTGATAACGTGATTGCAGCCAATGTATGTGATCGTTTACGATAACGATGTGGGCGTCCTTCGGCAGCTGGAGATGGCGAAGTCGCGCTGCCCCTCGATTCTGCATCGCGTCTATACCGTCATGTACGAGGACTCGATCGAGGACGCCGTCCATCACGATCGCATTCGCCGCGAATGCAACGTCTTCGAATCGCTGGCGCAGCAGAAGGCCCGCATGGTCCTGCCGTCCAGCGCCGCCTCAACCGTGCTCCAGGCGCCCGCCGATCTCGGCAGCACGCGCAAGGGTGGCGGCGCCATTGCCGTCGTACCGGCCCCGCAGATCATCGTCGATATCCGCGAATTCCGCAGCTCGTTGCCCGGGTCGTTGTACGAGGCCGGCGTCCGCATCGTGCCGGTCACGCTCGAGGTCGGCGATTACGTTCTGACGCCCGATATCTGCATTGAGAGGAAGAGCATCTCGGATCTGGTCGGGTCGCTGAACTCGGGTCGGCTGTTCTCACAGCTGACCGCCATGAAACGATTCTATGTGCATCCGTTCCTGCTCATCGAATTCGATGCCGCCGATCCGTTCTCGTTCCAGGTCGAGCTTCACGGCTCGGTGAGCTCGGCGCAGATCTGCACCAGACTCGCCATGATCTGTCTGGCGTTCCCCGAGATTCGAATCATCTGGAGTCGATCGTCGCAGGCGACCGCGTCGATGTTCCTGAAGCTGAAGAGCGGTCGGCCGCAGCCCGATGTGGGCAAGGCGGCCACGATCGCGAACGACGATGAAGGCGGCGATTCCGGGTCGTATGTGGCAACCGATATGCTGAGACGTCTGCCGGGCGTCTCGCCGTCGAATATTAATCAGTTGATGAAGTCGGTGACCTGCTTGGCGGATCTGGCCAAACTCGATAAAGCGACGTTGAGTCGTGCGTTGGGAGCCAGCCAAGCGACCAATCTGATGGAGTTCTTTCACAGCGATATGGCCTTATAATATTCAATCGTCATATCTCCATACTCCATAATTCGTCATTACAAAATAATCATTGTAAGATTGTTTGAAAGTATTATAACGAGAAAGTTGTTGAAAAATTTCAAAATTTCACGACTTCCCAGCGCCCACTACGTGCTACAGCCGAGCGACAGCTCGAGGGCCGCGGCGATTCATGATGGCGTTGAAAGACAGCAGATGAGTCGCATGACGGCGGATGAGTCGGCGACCACCTTTTTCAATGCATAGAGTAACCTGATTCATTTTGGAATCGGGAAAAGGAATCGGGTTTCTCTATTGTGGAACCGTATCAATACATCCTTCATTCCCCCGAAAATCCGTTGGCTCCCCGTTAGTCCCCGCGAGTCGATTGGTTATAATATTCAATAGTTTATAAGGTCAAGAACCGCCTGCTCGGAATCCCAGACCAACACAATGCTCAATGGTGTCTTCAGCAGACAGATAGAACTTAGGTATGGTGTATGCAGAGGCCACGATAGCAGCAGTCAATGCCACCATCGAATACGTCACCATCGATGGCAGCGAGATCAGCAGCAGGTTCTGCAGAGCCCAGGCCAGGGCGATCGACGCCCCCGATCCCTCGCGACCCAGCTCCGTCTTCGGATCGAACTGCAGGCGACCCTCCAGCCATCGCTGCTGGGCCAGTGTGCCCCCAGCGACCAGGGCCAGCACGGTGAACAAGATCCGGGTCACGATCGGATCGGGGAGGAGGGCGGCGGTCAGGCAGGATGACGCCGCGAACCCGTACAACGACATCCAGAACCAGGAATCCGGATCGCTGCACGACGCCGGGTGTGGATCAGTACGACGGATGAGACGAACGAGGACCAGACGCGGCTCTTACTTCATCTGGACGTAGGTGGCATAGGCGAAGAAGATCGCCATGAGCCCGTTCGACCAGCACCGAGCGCCCATCTTGGTCTGGATCGACGACGACGGTTTCCCCATCGAATCCTGGGCCGGACGTAATATTGAAGTTACAGTGAATGACGAGCTGATTACGGGCTGGGCTGGGTTCGCACCAAAGCCAGAAACGGATGCGCCGGCGCTCCCAACCTGGATCTGGCGGATTTCTCGTCAGGCAATATGATGGATGAAAGTCTTATTAATTACACCGTGTATTAAATTATAGCGATACTGGATCGGATGTTTGGGCAGATTGCTAATTGATAACGTGACTTTCATACGTCGGGATCATGTATTTGATGTTGATGAAGGCGTCCTCACCGCCATTGATCTCGAACAGCTCCAATGTCTCCTCGATCAGATCGCCCAGATTATCGCGATGTCGTTGTCCATAATCGATGGCGTCGCCGTTATTCACTATCTGCTGTCAGTTCATGGCGCAATTCCCCCCTTAACAACCTCACCGTTCTTGTTTTTGAACAAATTGAAAACCGGCAGGATCTGGCGGTAATACGGGACCAACGCCTCTCCGATCATATCGTTAGTCTGAACCAATTGCTGTAATATCTGCAACATCGGGCAGATAATCTCGGGATCCCGCGTGTTTAATGCCGCTGGAAACTCTGTCAGTTGATTTAACGAATTGTTTCGCCATCCGACTTTTGATAGGAATGATGATCTGCGGGATTACAGGCAGAATCCGATCACCTCCGTTCGTTAGCAGCTCTTTGGTCCCAGCGAACGCCAAAAACCTATATGGCTCCGTCTTCTCTCGTAATCCATCGAAGAAGATCGGCAGATAATGATGATAATCGAGCTTTGCAATATCAGCCTGCATCATCTCAGCAAGAACGCTTCGCGTTCAGACAACAACGACCTTCCACTGAACTCGGCGTGTAGCACCAGCAAACAGGACACGAATGGGAAGATCGCCACGATCGTAGAAGCGCCGGAACTGCGTTAGTTCGGTGGATGGGCGAATCTTCATGGCTCCGGCACGAGCTGGTCCTTTATCGTGATCGCCCTTCTTTGGTTTCGCTAGGCTGGATGAAGCACCGCCTTTCCCCATCATATTGATATACATTTCTCGGCGGGGACTCGCCTTCGCTTCCTGAAACGGAATTTGAAAAATCGGTCGTTTTTTCGAGATTGGATTTCGCCTCACCTTAGCAGCTTGGAGATGGGAGCGGAGAACGGTCGCCATCGTATTAAATATGAGAATGATCAGTAGGTCAGCACGGAAAAGATATGGTTCAGCTGGTGAAGATATTGCTTGCGGCGACCGGTACCAAACATCGCTGAAGATATTTTTCAGATGAAATCAATGCAGATTTGACAATCGAAAATGAAAAAGAATGCAGCTTTCCAGATTCGATTCATCATCTGCATCTTTCATCGCCGATTAGCCATTATTCGCTGGTCCTCGTTGCAGCAACCTTATTGCTTCGCATTATTCTCAAATTTTCACATTTATAAAACAGGAAGACAAAACCATATTGCAGAACATATCGAAAAGATATCGCCTCCAGGTAACATTCTCGTGCTGATGAGATTGCAGATATGTAGAGATTCCAGTCCTATATGATCTTGTGTATTAACTGCTGTAAAGGTTGTCCAAACAGGACATCATGTCTAATATCAAGAAACAGCTTCGTCTCCTGCAACTGAAAGCGAACCGCTAAATACAGAATGACCCCAATAAGCGAACGTGACGCACCTTGAATACTATGATAGAATCATTGACATTTTGCAGACGATAAGGGATGGATTGAATCAGCGTTCGTGTCGGGACACTAACGACGTCATTGCCGACCGTTTTAACGGTGACGACATCTCCATTTGGCGCCGCCCTGATCTCCGCCACCATACGACGATTTAATACCCGTATGGCTAACGCCGATAGGGTCGATACGGTCATGATGGTGGTAGCGACCGTCACCGGCGCCTGCTCCACCACTTGGCTGGCGACCAAGGCGGCTCCTGATGCCAGACCGATTTGGATTCGCGCAGCCAGACCGAACGCCCTGTACATCTTCTGTCGATATCCTCTCATCTGATACAGAATCGTGGACGACATGTTTGATGGATTCGAAGATAGAGAGAAGAACTCGGCAAGTGAGTGAAGATTTGGCACTGGCAATGAGCAGAAGGCGCAGCCCTACCCCTATCATGGCTTTCATGGGGGCCTCATCGGGCTATTAGAGAGACTCCACACTCTGAACGAAAGCAATTTGAAGAGAGAGCTCGCATTCAGCTGTTTCAAATATCCTTGGTGTCGGCGTTCCTATTTTGAGCATTTCCATCCCGGATGGAACGCCGATTGCCAAGGTGGCAGGCGACTGGCGATTTAGTTGCGGCTGGACGCCAATGCTGTTGTAAGTATCAAATGATTTGAATTCTGGCGATCGCTTCAAAGAACTGTTAGTGAAGCGAGCTACAAGATTTAACTACAGTACTGTACTTCTTTACCAAGTGGAAAGCTTCATATTCGGCCATATAATTTCCGAAAGAGTGCCGTCTACCGATTGAAGATTAGCGGAACAATCAAATCGAGTTTGATTCAATTGGCAGTTGATAGTTTCTCCAGATCTGCAACAGCCAAACTGCTAACTAGACAGGAATATTTCCAGTGAAAAAGCACGGTTGAAGCACGAACGAATCTGTATCCTGAAAAAGTTGCCTCATAACATTAGCTTGTCTTGAATCTCTCCTGAAAACTGAAGCCACTCAGCATCATAGAATCTCGGTGTAGATCGAATGCCGTTGCTGATGCATCTCGTGTCGCTGTTCTGATGGTGGTGGTGGTAATAAATGTACAGATTATTGACGAATTTGGAAATGGGAGGTTGTGTGCTCAATTTGCTGACCATTTGGATAACGTTTAATACTTGAGTAAAAACCCGGCAATTCGGAACAACCACCATGCTGACCTTGATGGACGATGCAAGGAAGGGCATAGTTTGAATACAGACCGAGTTTCACATTGATGACGTTGCGGTTTGAATCGAACCCGTTGATTGATGCCGAATGTTTGAAATCATTGGGGCGAGTCGACCTTCGAATGTCGGTTAAATACCGATTTTACCTACATGTAAATCAATTGACTCTTTTCGAAACAAAGATATCTATCTGTTCGTGCTGTCCTGTCGCCCTCTTCTGGAATGGATATGATATTGTAATAGCTTAAGCCTTGAGGTTCTGTCAGAGAGTCACGCTTGAAAGATACATGGCCGGGGAGCTTTTGATGTGGTTACGAAGAAAGCATTTGACTCGTTGGCCATAACTTGGCAAAACCAATTCTTAATATGGCAAAAGGAAATACTTAAACAATGCTCGACGTCCAATCAAACCGTTGGCAATGAGCATAGTGATCCAGCAAAATTACTATCAAAATGAATAATTTTATTGGTTGGGATTTTCGATGATCCCGCTGATTACCACTCACGATTTCTCAACATGACATCATCAGGCACTTGAGTGATGCCAACATGCCTCTCAACCTGATGAGATCGCGTTGGCGTCAACAACGTGATCAGAGACCGGCTTTAGAATGCATCATCCATACTATTCCTGGGATGGTCTGGTAGCGGATCGGGTTCATGAACAGCTTCGACGATTTCAGGCAGTGGATGTTCAACGTCACGTTCATCTTCAAACGAGCTTTCATATTCCGATTTCCCTTCTGAAGATGATGCTAGGCGGGAGTCGCCCTTTGCTGCTGACGACGATGCGTCAGGATTGATGAGATGGCCTTCATTGTCAGGCTTAACAGCCGGTGTTGCTTGAAGAGTTCCTTGAGCTTCTCTTGGGCTGGTTGTACTTGCGACATCGAGTTCTGTGTTAACGTCATCCTTGACGCCTTCAAAATTCTCTTGCTTATGATTATCATCGCCATATTGGGGATTATTCCAATGCTCATCGAGATCAGCATCTTCGTATTCTTCATCAGCATAACCATCGTCACCACCGGCAACTTCTTTCTCGGACGTAGCAGCTTTCATTTCGCTCGAATATGCATGAGATTTCGATTCCGTATCTTCTGGTCTGCGATCTTCGTTCTGGGGTTTGCTTCTCTGTAAGACATCCTGAATGGAATCAGCAAATTGCCTATCAGTTATAGTTGCTATTAGATCTTGACGAAGCCAATCCATAATACGTCCAACATCAGATCGCGTTAACATTGTCTCTTTCAACGACTCGAGATTACTGTTAAAACCGGTCTGAAGAGCTTCTCCTCGGCGACGATCCTGTTTCGAGACAGACTCGATCTGAGCTTCTAGGGTGAGTTTCAGCTGGAACAACTCGCTGTTCTGAACGTCAATCCGAGTCTCAACTAATCGATGCTTCTCGACAGTGTTTTCCTGCAACTATAAATAAACTTAAAACCAGCTTTCGATGCAAACAGAAAAAGATTGACAAGTTTAATTGCATACATTTGAAATTGAGAATTTCAGTAAAAGAAAAAAATACGGACCGTCAGCAAGACATCTTCAATCTCTTCTTGATAACGAGCCAGAAATGTTCGAAATCCCTTCTCGAAGGCGATATGCGCCTCTCCCTGTCGTTCAATAATCGTTCGCAGGGCGCGATGACGCTCGTTGGTAGCCTCCTGGAGCCCAAGCAGCTCCTCGGCGAAGGCGCAGCGATCCCGCTCCTGCCGGTCCCGGCAATCGTCGATCTGGGTCGTGAAAGTCGTCACCGCCTACATTCTCAATAAGATACATTCGCCCATAGCCAAAGCCAACAAGAACGCCATAGCTGATAGACGCAAACGGGCCAGAGCGGTAAAAAGTCGAAATGCAATGCAAACCGATGATAGCCATGATTGGATACGAGCCGATTCATCAGCGGATCGAGAACGGAAATGATCGACGGTCTTCTCCAGCGACACTTCTAGTCTGGCAACAATTCGTTCCATGGCGTCCTCAATGGAACGTACACGATTCTCGCAGCGAAGCTCGAGCGCTTCGATTCGATTGGCAAGGCGTTCGATCGAGCGATCCGTCTTGTGGCGGTGATCAGCGATTCGTTCGATTTCGCGGTGCACTTCAAGCAAGCTATTCTCAGAGATCTTTTGTGTTTGTTGCAGCTCTCGAGCGAGTTGAAAAATGGCATTGTCAGTGCGTTTTCTAGACGGAGAGCCCTCTCTAGATGGTGCCATCCACATTCGAGAGATTTCAGGTAATTTCTGATCCATGCCTGCAGTCAGAATGAGAAAAATGTGAAGATCAATTAGCAGGTACAACATTCACTAATGTGCAAATTAATAAGCAGATCACAATATATGACAACTCGCGACATATTTATTCCAAGACAAATGTGAAAATGTTCGCGAGAGCCAAAGAGTGGAAAATATAAGTTTGATAATTGGTAAGATTGGGATAGGCAATTGCGACCTAGACGATCAGGTAGATCATGGACAAGAGATGATTGCAAAGAAAGACGTGAAATAAGAAGAACGAATAGAGTACATAATACTGAAAACGAAGACAGACAAAGCGAGATAATCTATGCAAGAAATCAGCATTGAAATTATCAAGTTTCCAACAAACCTACCTTAATCAGATAAAGTTTTGCTTTCTGCAGCTCGCCTGGCAATCGATGCATATGATAGGGTCTTGTCAGCTTCGTCCGCCTCAGGCCTAGATTCTTCAACAGCCGACGAAGGCGACGTCGACGCAGGGGCAGCTTGGCCGCCAGCTGGCGAATCTGTCAGATTGAATGCGGCAAGTGGCTCTTCGAGCGCTTTGGCAGCGTAAGACTTGTCTTTGGAAGGCGAAGGAGGGCATGAAGATGCCGGTGTCTTACCAGAGGTCGGTAGAGCTGGGAAATTCTCTAAGCTTAAATCTGGCTGTGGTTGAGGCACCGGCGCCACGCCATCAATGCATCCTTCGTCACGTCTGGTGAAGAATGGAACGACACGAGTCTGTCGAGGTTTCCGAGGCCGTATAGAGCCATTAGGAGTTGTAGACACACCTGGCTGGAGACTGCCATCACGAGGTTTACGAACACCGGGCCTGCGTCTGTCTCCAGGGGTTTGAGGAGCAGCAGGTCTTCGGTTCATCATCACCGATGGAATAAATACGCCAGCAGAATCACCAGGGAATAGCGGAGCTTTGCGAATATTCCAGCTGGGCGGCCGAGAACCGCCAGGATAGATTCGTGGAATTATCATTGGAATGAAGGGAGCTGCAACCAGCTTCTCCTGGTGGAAAGCTCGTGTCTGATTTTCGGATTTGACCCGGAAGCGGATCGGACGTTCGTCAAATGTCGTATTGGAGAGATGTTCGGCCGTCCTCAGGCAGGATTCTTCATCTGGAAACGAGACAAACCACGTGTCGCCGATATCCGCTCGAATGGAGACGACTTCACCGCATTTCTCATTGTCGAATACAGCTCGAATCTGTTCGATGGGCGTATCCGCGGGGATGTCTCTTAAGATAATCGTTGTTCTTTCTGTCGCCTTCATAGATGCACGCACCTTAATCGCGGTCTCATCCAGCTCTAGCAGCTTTGAACGACGAATAGCTTCGACGATAAGGTCGACATCTGTTGTGATCTTCTTCACCAACTTAAACTCTGCAATGACGGCGACAGGAACGAACCGCTCCTCGTCCATCTGGGACCGAAGGTAGGCATCCGAGGTCAGGTTCTGTGGCGAGAAATAAAACTCGATCTGGGTCTGCAGCGATGACGTCTTCATGCGAGTTGGGGACGCATCTGGAGACCCATTCACCGAGGTCGGTGCCGACCAGGAATGGTAAGGTCGAGGGACGGGAGCGGCCGCCATGCTGATCGACCACGACGTTGAAGCAGGAAAGGAAGCGACCGAAGTGACAAGACGGACGTGGCGGAGTCCGTGGTTGCGTCTTCGCGCGGCCTCGTTCCCAGTGGGCGCGGCCTCTATGGACAGGGCCCCTATTGTAAAACGATCGAAATTATGAATCTTGTCGTGCAATCATCGCTGTGGATTCATGAGATTGACGCCATAGTTTCCACCATAAAGCGGACGGATATGATCTATCGAGTCCGGAAGACACGTTTAAGAGATGAGGCCCCAAATTTTATTTATAAAATTTTTTTGAGTGCAGACGAACTAAATCCTGTCGCTATCCCAAGAGAACTGCAAGCCTCACAGCTATTATCTACTTGCAAGCGTGGAATACGTAGTCTCTGCGCTCGGAGACGTCTTTATAAGGTAAAAACGGCCTATCACTAGGCTGGTATACCAACCGCGGATCGGTCAAGGTCGGTTATGTATTCCTATAACCGGAATGGGAAATCCTCAACGTTCCGTCCGAACCAGACCTCCACGGCGATCCGGCCGGTTCCCTACTTTCCGAAGCGACTCATGCGAGGTCGCAGATTGTAGAGGCTGGGCCGTCCTTCTGGCATGGCTGGGGCCTCGTCTTTAGCTTGCTCCTCAACCTGGTTTACGGATGGCTGCTCTTCCTCGTCTTCAGCTTGCTCATCACCCTCCTTTTCGGATGACTGCTCTTCTTCGTCTTCAGCTTGCTCATCACCCTCGTTTACGGATGGCTGCTCTTCCTCGTCTTCAGATTGGTCCTCACTCTCGCTTACGGATGGCTGCTCTTCCTCGTCTTCAGCTTGCTCATCACCTTCGTTTACGGATGGCTGCTCTTCCTCGTCTTCAGATTGCTCCCCTTCTACTTCAGACAATTCTTCGATGTCATCAATCTCCATCTCCTCTGTTAATCACAGATTACAAGTGAGAAGCGGATGGCGAAATTGACCAAAACCGATATCAGATTGGGAGTCTTCGGCCGGGCATCTTGGACCGGAGAACATCGATACGATGCCGTCGATTAAGGAGGATCCGATAGCTGACAACAAATTACCTTTGCCAACTAATCGCTTGCTGGACGTGTCTTCCGAATGGGTCTCCTCACCAGTCTCTGGAAACCAGCAGTCAACACACATTAAAGCTCTCGGAGGAAAGAAGACGCTGTTTATATTTTCCAAAAAACTGGTAAATAGCGCAAAGTGAAAAAGTAAATGATTGATTTCAGCAGCAAGAGAAATAAAGCAAGAATAAATTGCAGACGTCAATATACCCGAATCAGATGAGGAACTTTCAGCAGCTTCATTATCAGCAACATCTGAATAGACTTGTGAGGAGGACAACGATAGAAAGAATTATCCAAGCCTACCTTCTGATCCTGATGACAGCATAATAACATTCACTAAACGACATCAGAATAACAGCAATTTTCAGCAAAACAAAAGATACCTTCGCCGCTCTGAGCATCGCTGGACTCTTCTATCGATCCTAATTGCGATTAAATTTAAAAATGGAAATTTCAAACAGAATGTGAGCTGTCAAAGCAAATTACCTTCGCCAGATTGAGACAGCGATTGAGTTCCGCTATTCGCGTGGTCTGAATAAAGGAGATGAACAATACTAATTCGGAACAAGAACAATACGACCATGATGTGCAAGGCTAGGAGGCTGTTTAGCGGCGGCGAAGTCGTCCTCTATCAGGGAAATCAGCGAAACAATACCGGCGGGGAGCGACCGACACACTACCTTCAAGCATCTGGGTCATCTCCATGGTCATCTCTAAAAGCGAATCAGTCTCCAGAAAGGAAGCCAGAAGTCCAATGAACAAAGTCGGCTGCGAAAACCGCAACTGGAGAAACCAAGCACAGACAGCAGCTTAAATCAATGTATCTTTACCAGTAGATTCTTCGATTGGGACGGCGGCCTCGGTGTCTACAAATTTGCAGTCAGCCCAAGGAAACCCAGCTACAAACGTTCGTGTTCGATACCGGATAGAGGCGATCCGGGACCGCGAACGTCAATGACGACGGGTTCGGGGGAGGGTTTCAGCTGGTCTAGGACCTCGTCGTGGTCGCTCTCGAACTCGATCGACGAATAATCCTCGTCAGCGACAGCCCCGTCGGTCAAGATCGCATCGTGATCGTCCGCTTTCGTCGACGATAGTTGTTGCAATTTGATTGAGATTTGTTGAGAAGGCACAAACTGAAATGAGCCACCGACCACGGTATCGGAGATCGGTGCTGATTCTATTAACATATTCGTGCTCTGGAACAATATGAGGACGATTTCGTGCATCTATGGGTGCTGTGACCTTGGTCTCAGTAGGCGACAGCTTCGGGTACAGCATTCCGTTGACAGCGGGTTGTTTTTCCTCCAGGCGGAGGGTCTCACCGACCGGCGCAGGCCTATTCGTGATAAGAGCGAGTTGACAATAGAGTAAACATCGCGAAATAAAGAATAAAGAAATGCAATAAATATCATCAGAAAGTGAGTGCAAGGCGAATACGACTCGTCCAGGCTATGAGGGCAGTATTACCGGAAGGACATGGCGGGAAGAGATGAATTAGGCAAGACGCTCGCGCAGCAATTGAACAGCGACCGAGCTCGGAGACCGTCGTCAACATCAAACAGCGGATCGGCACTCGCCTGACGACGGCGTTAGAAAAGCGATATGACCCATATTGCCAGCACTAAACGAACCGTGGGAGGGGGAATCGGCGAGTTCGACCCAGGCAGTACAGCTCGCTGGTACTTCCGTAATGCATCGTGAATGGCGCGCTGGCGAACGGCACTCGAACTGTAACGAGAAAGAGCCGCATCATAACGTGACCGGTAAAGGTCGCACAGGATCAGGGCATCCGCACCCAGAACGTTGCCTGTTGAATTCATCAATCATGGGCGGCCGAGGCACAATGACAGCAATGTAGACCCAGTTGTTCGATCTGGGTCTGTTTCAGGGGAAGAGCACAGAGAACGTCGACCTGCCTCTTCTCAGCGAACCAAACAAAGAAAGCATCCAGGTAGGGAGTGCAAGGCTTCAGTGTTTCGAAATATTTTAAGCACTGGAAACAACATCAATAGAGCGAAGAAATAGTTAATAAATAATCGATATAAGAGGCGTTTGGTACAAAATAGAACAAAACCACTCAATTATGTCATGACATGGGCAGCATCGTACCTCGACAAAACGACCGTTCTCGAGCAGAGCTTGGCAATGCAGGCAGATCGATTGTCGGGTCGCGTCTTCACCCTGAGACCGGAAGATACGTGAGGCCTTCAAAGCCTTCTCCGGAGACTTCAGCGACCCCAGCAGTACTGATACTATTGTGGATGTTAGCGATAGCTGCGACAGCAACGAGCCGGAGATGCTCAGGTATTTCTATCAGCAACGTCAGCAGCCGCGTATAGTCTATATCGAAATCACGCATACGAAAGCTTGCGAGACATTTTCGGTGTCCTCCTGGTCCGAGCGCAGAGCCTCGTCCAGATGCCAGAGCGTTCGGACCATCGCTGTACGTCCTGGATCTTGGGTCAAATACCCATGATCTGAACAGATACCGCAAAGCATGTACAATACGACATTTTTGGTCTCATCAAACTGAACACCTAGTCATTACAAATCAGCACGATTGACGAGTAAGATAAATGCAAACGACAAAAATAGGAAAACGAAGTCGTGACAAAAAAAAACTGGAATTTTTCGCCTCAAAAGATGGAAAGACTGACAGGCAGAGCGGAAAATATCACGAACGAAAAGGAACGGTGCCGAATTGTTCATCGCTTGTGGAATGATGCGACGGAACAAATAACGATTCCTGAAGCCGGCGTCTTGCCAGAGGATCTGTGCCTGCCCAAATATGTCCATATCCGGATCTAAGCAGCTTGTGAAAAGATGACAGAATCGGAGTCAACGGCTTACTTTGCAGATCGAATAGTAGGCGGACGACCTCAGAATGGGAGAAGATGTTGCAGGGAACAATCCCAAGGCGTTGGCCGTCGCTGCCGATCATATCGACGAATTTGCGAACTTGGTTGAGTTGGAAGTGGACTTCGTTCAGCTGCATGATTTGTTAAAAATAAGAGGAACGCAAACGCAAAACTGATAAAACGAGAAAAGTTTGAGAGGACAAAGTTTGTTGAAACAGAAACTGAGATGTTAAAGATTTCACACGTACATGACTAACAGAGAACTCACCGGGGACCATCAGGCGATCAAAACGCGTTTGACAGTTTTGCAATCGTTGATTAATCCATTCGGTAATCTGTAAAATTAAATAGGAGCGACGACAAACAACATTAGAAAGCGGACCTGTCGGCGCTCAGAATCGGATTGCAATGAGGCGACGTATTCCTTGATAAGATAGGTGAGACCCAAACGAAACAAACAGTTCAGGAGCGAAGCGCGATGATCTTCAGCCACATCTCGGTCGTGAACAATTCCGTGTTTGAACAGCGTTTGAAACGACATTTCGGGATCGCGCAGCATCTGTCAAGCAAATTAACTCCTAATGACAACGACAACAACAACAGAGTTGAACTGAAATAATTGATAACTGATTTACTTCGATACAATTCGACATGAACTTCCTCATAATCTGTTCAGATTCGGAAATATGCTGGAACTTGGCCTGCACAACCTGGCCGTGCTCTCCAACAGCCAGACATGACATCTCCATACAGTTGATACTGGAATAAGGCGACGCCAGACCGCAAACAATCGTCCCTTCCCAAGACTCATTCAGCCGAACGGAAACCTTGGCCGATTCCGATGATACTGAAGACAGCCTTTGATCAACCTACATAAATAATCAGAAACCCGGAAGGAAGTTCAAATCGAAATCGCAAATAGCCAGAAAAGCCAGACAAAAGACGAAAATGTGAAACACGAGAAAAGGCGAAAAATCAATTGAAAAATTCAACGACTTTTTGAGAAAATCGACAAAGCAACCTTAACGACAGTCAGGTGGTTAGAATTAGAGCCGCCAGTAACGATAGCGAAGTCGTGAGTGTGCGAATCGGTGGGCCAATCACGTCCAGATCCAAGATACTGGCAGAGTCGGGACTCGGATCCATCCAGGCGAACCGATCGGATCGGCGATAGCGCCATCGACGCCTTCGATAGCGCGAACACCACCGCAGTACAGCTCGGCCGGTCCGAACGAGCAACCAGCGAGTTCTTCTGCCGCTTGCTGGCCGGCGGTGTCGTACTGGGCCCGTATACCAATAGCACCAAACCTAAAGCCATCGTTTGAGAAGCGCAGGCGAATCAGAGGTTGGTAGTACCGTGGAACAGGCCGATATCGTAGGCAATGTGAGTGACGGTGCCGTCCGACGCCGATTGCAGCTTGCGAACCGAATCGCTGCCGATCTTCCAGGAGAACACTGAACCGTCCGAGCAGCCGATCAGCATCGTATTAAGTTCCGCGACGAACTCCAAACACGAGATGGCGCCTCTGCTTCCACATCGGGCCAACGCTCTGTGCCACACAACGCAGTATCACCGATCGAAATTCCAGCACGACTGAAGGCAATGCAATGCGTACACAATCTCGTGCGAGGCAGTTTGATAGCCGTGAAGAAGAGCGAGGCTGTTATCTTCCAGAGCCAAACACAGGGCGGTATTGTCGCCGATGTCGTCATGGTTGATAGCCGTCATTCCAATCACCTTGATCTGAAGCCGGCCACGGCTGTCATACTGGTCGTTCGCCGGATGCACGAAAAACAGTTCACCGCTGAGCAATGACTCAATACGATTTCGCACCCAATATCAATGCAGAATGATCCCGAAATGGGTGCCGCAAATTTTGCAGAATCAGAACGAGACCGAGGCTCTCATACGAGAAAAGAAAAATCAAACGCAGTGATATATTGAAGCCAATAAGAAGCCCCCAAAAAAAAACAAGATTGTTATCATATCGACCTAGATAAACTGACAGCTATTCGATAGCTTTTATCGATGTAGCATTCGCAGGCACAAATAATGTCGCTGTCAAAGCGACGGCGACCCTGCGCCTGGCCTTTTTTTACAATAATCAAGGACGAGCCGTCAACAATCCAGAACAGCGGCTGAAAACGATCGGCTCCGCCGAACACATTCTTGGTCCAGGTGTTGTCTGCGCCGTCGACCAGGCTGGCCTCCAGCAAGCGAACCGTTTCTGTCGTCCTGCTGAAGGGATTGCCCTCGTCCAGCATTTGTTAGAACGAATTCACCACGGACATATAAATGTGATAGTGAGCCCTGCCTGGCCCCGTTCCTCTCAAAGTCTTCTAAACAGATTGTGAGATCCAACTAGAGACTCACTACCTAATACGTACAGTAAACTATTAATATGCTACTCGTGCTTTATTCTAATGACGATTTCAGAGGCTGGTGTTGGTTTTGTAGATTGAGTCTCGAAACCTTGGATTTTTATGTACTCGGGTTGTAGAGCTGAATAGCAGGGTTGAGAACAAGAATCTTAGGCAACGAAATTCACCGAGGTGCAGTTCCTTGGGTCTACTTTTAGCCAGAATTTGAGCCGTGCGAATTCTGCCAAAATCAGTTATGGTTGGCAAAGACCGATGCTGTCTTTGGTTAAGCAAGATGGCAACGATCGCTTTCGTCTTTCTGCTGATCATCGCCGACGACATCGTCATTGCAACGCCTTCAGAATCCAGCACAGGGATCGCAGATCTGCTCGAATCGACCAACCCGCTTTCAATAAATAGTAAAGATAGCAGTTCTGGTCGCCATTTAAATTTGGAATAGCGGCGCTGGCACGGTATTAAGACGGCGAGCTTGCAACTCCAAATCGAATTGTTGCTGCGAGTCGGGCGAAGCGTGTTGCACGGTGCATCGTGGAGCAACGCAGACATGAGAGCTTCTCCCTGGTGTAGTAATCTGTTCCTGTATGGTGGTTGCTGTAATCGCATCGCCAACGATATTGTTGGATCCCTGAGCGTTTGCCCCGTTTGCAGTGCTGCCGGGAATGTCCTGCGTGTTTTACGGCAGAAGTGATCGTCGACAACTGTTTTATAACCGGAAGAGCACCATCCATCAACTGGCACGAAGCCGATCCTGTCTTTCCCTCAAATGCCACGATTAATTTGAAAGAGCATGCTGCTGCGCCGTTGATCGAGGCCACTGGTGGCCGCGTCTCAAACCCCTCATTGTACAGATCAGACCGCTCGGAGAGTTCAATGTTCAATAATTGATTCGCATCGCGCTTGCCCTTCTGGCGTTTAAGATGGCTCAGTCGACTGGTAAATGAATTGGAAAGTCGAGATGCTGGCAGTTAAAATACCAAGAGAGGTCTCCAGCAAACACATGGCTTGCAACGAATAGAAAGCGAATAGGATGCGACATTCGCTACAAACAAAATCGCAATGTAGTGTATCAACTTAGAAAGAGCCCGGTTGCAGCAACAGCATCGGCGTAATATGAGAAGCTGAAAAACAAACCAGATGCAAAGCCAGTCTGGTCATTTCGCTAATTTCTACAATAATTATATCGATATAAATAAGCTTTAGTCATGATTGTGATGGTTTGAATGAATCGAATGTTGAAAATCTGATTCAACTCCTTTCAAAAATTTCTTAATGCCGAGTAACAAATCCCAAAGCACGACGGCTTGGAGATGGGAATCCCCAAGCAAGTGAAATCGATGGCCAATCTTCATATCAAACAAACAAACCTGACAAGAAAGGAACGCGAGCATCTCCATTGCCATTGAAGAAAGACATTTGCCGCGCTCGATAAGCATGGTGCGGTAACGTATCCATGAGGGTTGCGCCATTGTGGTCACATTTCGACTTGGTGATGATGATAATACGGCGGCCATCTTTGCTGTTTTTCCGACAATGGCCCAGAGCCTTGTCAATCACAACTAAACAGGGTCCTGGCAGTTGGCCTGGCTCAGAGCCCGGGTCTAATTCTAAATTGTCGCCTCATGAACAGTTAATCCAGTCGCTGAGGTCGTCATTACAAGCGTCGGACCCTAACGCCTTCAACAGTAACCCGACCTCTTCCGAGAAACGCCCTGCTAGGTCTAGACCGCTCAATAAACAGTTTAATACATTGACATGCAATAGCTTATTTGGAGGATTTTATAACGGGAGTTTGAGCGACGATCCCGAAGACCGCTCTGTTTTGGAGCAGCTTCGCAAACTCGAAGCACAGTACAAAAACTGGGGACAAACAGACAAAGCGATCCAGGTCAGTCTGTTGAACTTGCCTAATTTTACCTCAAATGCTTTTTCAGATTGGGAAGGAGATTGTACAAGTTGAAGCTTCAAGCCGCCAGCGCAGAGCCCTTCGGTTTGGCTCAGGAAGGCCTCCTTCTTCCACATTCTCCAAACCGCCGTCTGGCCCATTAGGATCTGACATTCGGGTTGAATCGACAGGTTGCCTCACGATTCGCGATACATTCTGAGCTGAGAGATTCTAGGCGTCAATGAACTAATTCGTGAAGGATATTCGGAAGAAGAGGCGTTGAAGAAGGCTGTCGAGAACGCTGCAGCGAAATCGTCTTGGGTTTTCGGTGAACTCTTGCCTTCTTAGTACTGGTGTTTCATCATATTGAATTTCTTTAGGCTCGTTGGATCCGGAAAGACGTTCCCGCTGGGAAAGCATTCGACAGAAAGTGTTAAGTGGAGAGATCGATTTTGATAACGATCAAGATGAGATGGTGTCCAAATTGAAGCCATATCTACTGGAGGGTGCAGACATCAGCGATCAGGAAGTAAGTGGAACTGAAAAAGCCGGTTCCCGTAAACAAATCCAACCCCAAGAACGCCAACGAATCGTCGATGAACTGGGTCGAGCATACGGGACAGGTGCTTGTCAACGAGAATGTTAAAACTCAGGCAACTCATTAGTGCTGTTAGGCCGTCGTAAGACTTCTATTGCCCGGGTCTGGCTAACACCAAGCAAGGAGAAAAACGAAGGTATTCGAATGACAATCAATGGGCGTAACTATTTGGAATACTTCACTCGGATTGAGCATCGGTATACGCTTTTTGAGCCCCTGCTCGCTACGGGGACGTATGGGCAATTTAACATTCGCGCAACAGCAAAAGGTAGCATGATACTATAAAGAAAGTTGATACAGTTTAATAACTAACTTGAAGGTGGTGGTTTATCCGGTCAAGCCGGAGCTATTCGCTTGGGCGTTGCTCGAGCTCTCCAAAACTTCAACCCCGATCACCGACCTGTTCTGAAAGAAGGCAAACTGCTTACAAGAGACTCGCGAATGGTTGAGCGTAAGAAGGCTGGTAAGCGCAAAGCTCGCGCTAGCTTCCCCTATGTGAAGCGATGAATGATTGGCTCCGGGTTGACCGCATCTGGTTCGCTGTTCTACAATCTCATAAACGAACCCAGAAATTCACTGGAGTCAACTGGTGTGCAGTCGGAAGTGGCTTGTCTAAGGGAAGGGACCAGACGTAATGTTCATTATTCCGCCTGTATGATTCATGGCGCCAAGTTGACTCACGTTGTGGCACCACCGGTCTTCAGGTGAATTCGTTGGTCCCCTTTCGTCATTATACTGTTTGAATTATTGTTTGGAAGCGGTTTTTCATCTCGAACTGACACATGGAACCGATTATATTACCTTCTACTGTCAAAGTCAATTCTTATTTCCTACCGACATCATCTCCCGTGCCGACGCAGCCGATCGTTTTCGAGCAATCTGTGTTCAAGCCGGTGATTCGAAGAAGTCACCGATCCTTACCACGTGGGATCATTTCACCAAAACCCATCCACTCGAATCGATCAAGAACGTTCACGTCTGGCCAAACAATGTTCGGCAGCACGGCTTCTAGATCAAGCAACCAGCCGCAACCGCAACAACATCCAGATCAGAAGAAGAAGATTACCTGCCCGATATGCCATAAGGTGTTCACGAGGCACTTCTCTCTGAAAATGCATTCCTATCTTCACCAGAAAACACTCCCGTTTCAATGTCAATATTGTGAGAAGCAATTCACCACAGCTCGACACAGGGATACGCATGCACGAGTACATACTGGTGAGAGGCCGTACGTCTGCGATTATCCAGGATGCTCTTCAGCATTCACGGTGAAAAGCTCGTTAAGAAGGCATCAGCTCACTTGCATCTACAAACCTGATCATCAGTCGTGAAGATTTGACATCTCATAGCCTTGACATCTCACAACCATTCACCTACAATGGACAAACAGTTTAAATATCTTGATCGTATCGCGCTTCAGGTTTCGAAAGCGTGCATTTCCCTATTATATAAACAGTTATCTACAGATATTTCTGGATAGCCTTCAACAAACTCGTCTCTGACCAGTGCAAAGTAATGTCAGACCTTAGAATCATCATGGAAACCGTCAAACGTTTAGTTGATAACTCTGTAGCTAACCTCGATAGAGCGGCCCCAACTCTGGGGTCTTGATGGTATTGAAGTTTCGTAAACGAGGGAATCCCAAATTCGATTATCGCACATCTTAGCAATTTGCAACTCTGTGCTGAAATCCGGAAATCTCAAATCGCCCGCCGATTTTGCCAGAATAGAATTGGTAAGAATAAGCGGTGCTCTCAGCATAGTCCAAAATAATCATACGAAACATCATACAAAACTAAGAAGAATAAGTGATTCTTTCTCTAATTAAATCTTCTGTTGACTTTTACAAGTTGTCGGGCATCGTTTCATCGGGAGCTAAAAGAAGTCACAAATTCCCTGAATCAAATCATGAGGATGATACAAGGTCCAAATGAACACACTTTGTCGTATTTACCTAAGCCCAGCCGCTTTTATTATACGTAATTGCATACAGTAATCTTGTCTTGAAAAGGAATTGAATTGTACGTTCATCATCAATAAAGCTTGGACACAGAGAAAAAAATTATTTGCAGCAGCTGAGCGATTCGAAATGAGCTGAAAGAAAAAACATTACTTTCCGGTCATTCATGCATCCATAGAGATGGAAATGTCCACAGTCCAAACTCATGACAAAAGGCCGCGCGCAATGTGATGCATTCCGAAGGGTTCGCAACAAGCAGTCAAACCTCAATTCCATTATCATTGTCACCATGGTTGTCGACATGTTCGCTGAACCGGCCTATGCTGCCCATCGTATGAAATTATTCGATATGATTTATGAACGCCAGCAAGCTCAAGCTCGCGAACAAAATGGTATTCTTACTTGCCTTTTGCTATGTCTTTTGTTTGGCATTTTGTCGCCCAAGTGTTTTCCATCAAGCAAACTCAGGCTGTTCTCAGTTCCTATCACCATTACTCTTCCGGATGGAAAGACGATGGATGGCGTCGCTGGAGTCACCACTCCTCTTGATATTGCCGAGAAGATTGCAACTTCTTTAGCCAAAGTAAGGTAAATGCTTCTGAATGCTGACTTGCACTTATTGCGATAAAACAGTCGGTTATCGTGGCTAAAGCCAACGATTTGCTCTGGGATCTCACCCGTCCACTTGAATCCAACTGCAAGCTTGAATTTTTCAAATTTGATAGTGCTGAGGGTAATCATGTGTGATGTCCTCATGTAGTTTAATCAGGCTTTAACCTTTTCTCAGGAAAAAAAGTGTTCTGGCATTCAAGCGCACACATTCTTGGTGAAGCGCTGGAATTCCGTTTCAAAGATGGACGTCTCTGTATCGGGCCGCCCATTGAATCTGGTGGCTTCTATTACGATATTGCCCTTCCAGACGATCAATCTGTCGTCCCGAACGATTTCAAGTAAGGACTTATGTTTGTCTTTTGTATCAATGCCGACCATTGATTAGAGATCTGGAAACTTTCATTTCCAATAAGGTTGTAAAAGAGAAACAGCCATTCCAGCGTATCGTTCTGACCAAAGAAGAAGCTTTGGAAATGTTTAAATTTAATCCATTTAAAGTCGAAATCATCAGCGATAAGGTTCCGGATGGCGAAACGTACGTTGCCTGCAATTCTATGTCGCTTATCTTTATCAAGTTGTGTGTTTGCAGGTGCACTGCCTATCGCTGTGGTCCTCTAATCGATCTTTGCAAGGGCCCACACATTCCTCATACTGGCCTTGTGAAGGCGTTCCGTGTTCATAAGAATTCATCGGCTTACTGGAAAGGGCAACAGGATAAGGCTTCGGTGAGTTAATTACTCATAACTATTTCATTTTCGTTAGCAAAATTTTTTCTTTCTATGATTGTTGCTGTCATGGTGCTCATTTCTGCTTTAGCTGCAACGTGTGTACGGTATCTCGTTCCAAAGTGCAAAAGAGCTCAAAGAATGGGAGCATTTGCAGAAGCTTGCTGCTGATCGTGATCACCGTAAGATTGGCCGTGAACAGCGTCTATTTTTCTTCAATGAACTCTCTCCTGGTTCATGCTTCTTCCTTCCTCACGGTACTAGAATCTATAACAGGCTGATGGATTTCATCCGTCAACAATATTGGAAGAGAGGATACTCTGAGGTTAATATCCAGTTCAGATTCACTTTTCAAAGTGTGATATTTCGCTTAGGTTATCACTCCCAATGTCTTTAATGTTGATCTATGGAAGACTTCGGGGCACTATGCTCACTATCACGAGCATATGTTCAATTTTCAGGCCGACAACAAAGAATACGCCTTGAAGCCGATGAACTGTCCCGGGCATTGTTTGATGTTCGCTCACGAGCCACGATCGTATAAGGATCTTCCTATTCGTTTTGCTGATTTTGGTGTCCTGCATCGTAACGAGTTCGCCGGAGCTTTATCGGGTAGCCACGATAAATAATGTAACAATCGTTTGTCTGAGTCTCGCAGGATTGACTCGTGTTCGCCGATTTCAACAAGATGATGCCCATATCTTCTGCCGCTTTGACCAAATCCAGCAGGAGGTTTGGTTGTAGCGATTCGTCGATGCACATCATACTGATGATATGTTAGGTTTCCGGTGTCTTGGATATGTTAAAGGAGTGCTATGGCATTTTCGGATTTGAATTCCGATTGGCTTTGTCTACCCGTCCTGAGAAGGCAATGGGAGAACAGAGCGTCTGGGATGAAGCTGAAAATGCTTTGAGGAACTCTTTGGTTCAGTTTGCTGGAGATGTAACATCCTCTCAATTCACATCAATTATGCAGACTCTGACTTATGGATTAGAACTGGCAATACAATCATGGCGATGGAGCTTTCTATGGACCCAAGATTGATATTGAAGTCACTGATGCATTAAAGCGACACCATCAATGTGCTACCATCCAGCTTGATTTTCAAATGCCTTTGAAGTTCAACTTGGAGTACGATACGGATGCCAATGAGAAGCCTCGTCCTGTCATTATTCATCGGGCTATTCTCGGTTCTGTCGAGCGTTTCATGGCTATTATGACTGAACACACCGGAGGATTTTGGCCATTTTGGTTATCTCCTCGCCAGTGTATCGTGATTCCGTTGGCTGAGGTGCTTCTTCTTGTGTTATAGTTGATGGTTCTGATTTATCTTTAGAAATTCGGTGAGTATGCCAGCGAAATCTGTAATCAAATCCATGATGCTGGTTTCTATTGTGATGTGGATCGTTCTCGTCTGCAATTTAAAAAGAAGATCGCATTGGCTGCCTCCTCGTCGGCTAATGAGAACGCAGAAAAGGGTGCTATGGTCACTCGTTACAATTTCATCCTGGTGGTCGGAGCTGATGAAGTTGAACATGGCACTGCTGATGTTCGTACACCCAGTAGTCCAAAGTCTAAAAAGATGGCCATCGCTGACATCATCTCTATGTTCAAACTTCTTAACGAATCGCATGCTGGGCCAGAAGCAGAATTGCAACACTTGCTGTGATTTGCCATTGTCTAAGTCGATTGAATTTAAACAGCCCAATTTCTCCGAAAATCTGTTAGTTTTCCATACGTAGGTAGGAAATAACTCATTTAGTCACATACGGTCACAAGCCCATGTCGTGAACCTATGGAGGATTCCTGCAAAGTTGCTCAACGCGTTTCGATTGGCTTAATCCAGGAGGATATTCAGATTCCTTCACTAAAACCCAAATCAACTAAGATCACTCCTCAGTATCCGAAAGGTTTGGGAATATCTCCCATATCGTTGTTTCCTTTTATGTATTGGTTTCAAGTTCAAGCTTAGATGCTTCCCGAGTAGTTATTCTTATTTAGAGTCCTGCTTCTTGTCTGGCGGCAATGGCTCCATTGATGCACTACCCAGCGCTGTTCGTTTTGCTGGATATCGCATTAATGAGCGTAACGTCCAGACTATTCAAATTCGGAACCGCTCCCTGCATCAGCAGCGAGTTCACGTCCTTCTTCCGAATACTATTGAATTTGATATTCAAACAGAAAATAAGGTATGCAAGATTGTTAGAATCGCTCTGTGGTTCTGATCCTTAAAAGGGCTGGATAGCACCTGGCCTATCGCTCACAGTCCGGATTATCTTCAGGCCGACTGAATGGAGGCACCATCATGACGAAATTATCGTTCGCCACAGCGACGGCGCCTTTATCGTCCCATTGGACGCTTTTCCGATCCTAGCCGATGCCGTCTTCCCAAATCGCATTGATATGGGCTTGTGTTCTGTTGGTCTCATCTCACAGAGGAATGTGACATTGCGTTCTACGATACCCTTCCAGTTCGAATTCACACTCACTCCAGTCAAGACGTCGACCGAATTCTCTGTCACCCCACTAGCTGTATAAAGCGTCTCATTTAGATTGGGTTTTGATGTTCTTGATACTTAATTTCGTAGGGGATCGTCCCGGGTAATGGCCAGATCGACATTACCATACAGTACCATCCGCTGCATTGCCATACGAGCGAGTTTCTGTTTCAGGTCCAGATCTCAGAGCTGTTCTTCGAGCCGTTTATATGCTATGTATCAGGATCGGCATCATTTCCCAGTGAGGGTCAGAAATCGATTGGTGAAAAACCATCTCCATCACGAAAGCTGTTCGTCATTGCTCCAAAGAGCATTGGTCCCAGAACGCTGAAAAGTGCTCGTCAGTTTGCAGCATGTTGTTACCTCGTATTTTTGACAGTTTTTAGGCGAAGAACGTTTGCTACCCGAGACAATCAATGGCATCATCATACCTGAAAGAATTTTAGGAAGACCCAGTGCTGTCAATTTCGTTTTATCTCAAGTACGCCGAGACGTCCAAGGACAAAATCAGAATTCAGAAAACCGAAATCGCCTTGGGAATCAAAATGCTATTGTCTCTGGTGAGAAAATGGAAGATATGAAGTACTATTCTGATGGTTTGCAGAAGAAGACGGAAACAGTGACATCGTTTTAGATAATATTGATTTCTCTGGGCGTACTGCAGCAGAAAAGATTGCTTTTTTTGAATTTGAATATCAGAAAGCGGTTGATTTTCGGAAATTGATAGCCAACAAGAGATCCTGGAAAAGGATCGGTAAAGGGAATGTTGGTATTCAGATGCTTTCTTATACAGCTTTATCAGGTCAGAGGCTGCTTTCAGATGACCAGAAGCGGGTGATAGCGGAAAGATCCATGTTGTTAAAACAGGAATTTGAGCGCCAACAAATTCGGTCAACCAGTATGGCAGTTAGTTCCGTTGTTCTCAGATTGCGTTTAACTTCGTTTTGCTTTAGATGTTAATGATGCTGTTTGTGTACCAACCGGATTTCAAGTAAATGTGCAACCGTCATGGGACCTGTCGAAGTCGCAGCGAAGCATTCACATAAATCGAACTGTCGGGCAATTGTTGCTGGCTTTGAACAAAGCTCTTATTCGACACCGAGTCAGCGAACGAATCGAGAAAGTAGAGAAACCAATTCTGCTACATCCTCGTGTTCTTAAAATCATATTCAGATGAAAGTTTCTCTTCGAGAGTTGCAAGGCGCAGAATCAGTCCTTGAAGACGATCATGCCCAAGAAGATGTTCACCCCATATTCCTTAAAGATGGCATTGCAGCGGACTCTATTACATCCTCAGAAGCAAGTGATGTCTCTGTGAAAGCAGATGACAACCATAGATTCAGTGATTTAGACGAACAGCCATACTTTCCCACAGTCGACATTGGCAAACTAGAAAAACCGCTCCCTGATGTCCCATTATTCCAAATATCCGACGTAATCTCAAGCCATGAAATCTTGCGGTTTCCTATAACTCTACTCTAGGTTCAGGAATGCGACCTGAAAGGATATAGGACATTCTCAATGGATCCTTTCCCTGGTAATGTTTCACTTTCAGTTCCGGGCTTTACCTCGCCTCGCGTTGGAGCACAATCTGAAGACCCGATACTGGAAACACGACCACCGTCAATAATCTCTAGGGTTGTTAACCGTCCTGAAGACCAACGTTTAGAGCCGGATCGCCCTGAGTATATTGTATCCCGCCGTTTTTGTGCACCACTTCAGTTAGATACTGTAATCCACATTGCTGTCTCTCGTTTCAACAAGCACATTATTTTGTTTTAGGTTACTGAAGCTGATCCGACATTTAACTTGAACCAGCCCATGGTTGTTGCATTACGCGCTCCTAAAAATTGTGATGGCGCTTGCAAAGAGCAATCCTCCCGACATTTAACCGAATTGGTAAGGGTTACTGACTGAAACTGAGGTGGGTGAATTCAATCCCGTCAGGGGCAAGAAAGCTTAGAAGCCCTTTCTGAGTTACCAACATTTGGCAAATATTGGCAAACGTCGCGCCACTGTTCTGATATCACTATTGATCTTACGTTTGAATTGTCAAAACCTGTAAACAATGCTGATTTCCAGAATTCTGCTGCCGAAAAAAAACCAGCTTCTGTATACAATCCATGCGATCATTGCTACAATGTCTAACTGACTTGTGACCTCTAGGTTTCCGTTCCATCTTTGGATGAAGCTAAGAGCCTCTTCAACATCCATCTACAAGTATCGCCAGCTACGGGTTTTGAAACGGCGAGATCTCGGTCGTTTAGCAACATGAACGACAAGCGCAAACAAAGTCTAGATGCATTTCATTCTCGAATTCAGCATCGCCTCGACATGCCTGATCTTCATATTAACTTCTGTTCTCGTCCATTTATAGAATAATCAAGCCGTAGTGAATCTTGATTGTAATGGATTTATTCATCTTGGGCGATTAAATTAAGGACAACGAATTGTAAGGAAGTAGCGCTACCAAGCAATTTTCGCAATAGGCGATCTTGGATAATTTCTCACAAAATATTTCCGAATTTCATCGACAAGGACAATGGCAGCTAAGAAGCCGAATGGAATAAACCAAAAGCTGACAGGGATGGGCGTTGTGTTGAATATCACCTGAATCCAATATCCATAAAAGATAATGATACATATAGCAATATTGCAAGCAACCGAAAATAAGATAACTAGATTCTGACGTGGACCCCATAACGGATTTGAGTTGAATAATGAAACAGTTCTATTTCGGACGGCGAGCAGGACCCCAATTTGACAAATGGCCATCGTCAAATAGTAAATGCACTGTCCCTTGATGACGGCGTTCGTTAAATGATCCAAGGGCATCCCTCGCCAGTATGGGCCCCAACGATTGAAAGCAAAGATCAGATCATAGAAGCCCAAGCCCTGGGTGCTCATATACAAGAACCACATTCCCATAGAGCTAATCCAGACCAGAGGTCCAATGATCATATACAACTGTACGAAAAATCTCCAGTCTGTCAGTCGATCAGTTCGTGCATTCCTGGGCGGACGAGCCATTAAGTTTCCCTCCGATTTCTCATACATAAGGGCAAGTGCCATGATCAGATCATTTGTCATGCAGAACAACAATTGCTGAAAAGCAGACAATGGAGGTTGCATGCCAAAAAATGCAGTCGACGCTACAGCCACAAATTCAGTGTACGTACCTGTCATACATACGAATCAATACAGTCGCACGAGAATTAAGAGATATCTCATACCAGCAGTCATCACATACAGTAACACTTTCTTCAGATTTTCAAATACCAGCCGTCCGTTCTCGATACCAACCAATAATGACGAAAATGTGTTATTAAGCATGATCATGGTGGCCGCCTCTTTGGCAATGTCGGTCCCACTGCCCATACTGATGCCAACATCAGCAGCTTTCAAGGCCGGAGCGTCATTGGTACCATCCCCTGTTACCGCTACGAAATTGTCTCCGCGTTTCCTCAGATTATCCACGATTATGAGCTTATGCTCAGGGGTCGTACGAGAAAATACGATCTCGTTAAACTTAGTGACAATGTAATCCCAATCGTCTTGAAAGAGATGCACGATTTGAGATCCATTGATTACGATAGCATGAGGTGGTGAATCTTGTTGAGGACGGAGCTCGTATGCAGTAAGATTGTGTGGCAGCGGGTCCCTTTCTCTTAAATTCTCCAGATCAGCAACGCGATGGATTTGATTGTCTGGGACAGTTATAATTCCAACGCTCCTTGCAATAGCGCAGGCCGTTAGCTCAAAGTCTCCCGTGACCTGTCCCAACCCAGAGTTTATAGAAGTCAATAGAAAACATTCCAATCAAACCAATACCGCAAATAAGACCAACGTTAGGTCACTAAAAGAAATCCACATTACCATGAAAACACGAATTCCAGCTTGGCGCAGTCTTTGCACAGCTTCAGGAACTTCCTGCCTTGGCGGGTCCTTCAAGACGAAGAGCCCGATCATGTCCAGGCCCTGTTGAATTTCGTTCATAACAAAAGTTTCCAAGGCGTCAACTTGACCGATAGGAATCGAATCGTAATCCAGCAATTTCTCACAAAGAGCGATTACACGATGGCCTTGCCTGCTCGCTGCATTTTTGATATTTTCTATAGCCTGCCTCCTTTCTGTGTCCAATTCAGAAATGCTGCCATCAGATTGCATCACATTTCTCGAAGATCGGAGCAGAATATCAGGAGCGCCTTTAACTAATAATATCGCTGAGCCGCTCTCCATTTCCATGATTTTCGCCATGAATTTGTTCTGCGCATTGAATGCAAAAGAAAACAAAATTTCGTGATTGGGGATATCAGGGAATAGAGGCGTCATTCTTGCAACGAACTGGAGAATGGCCGTATCAGTAGGGTCACCAACGACTGGACGATCTTGAACAGGTAGTTGTTCTGTATTGGCCTCGAATATGGCATCGTTACACACCCTGGCAATGCATAGTAGAAGAGGTAGAGCCGCCATGTCCAGACTGGTCGGAATTCTTCCTTGGCAGATTGGGACGTTGGCATCAATGAACCAAATCGAGCAAACAGCCATTTTTCCAACAGTTAAAGTCCCGGTTTTGTCAGAACACAGCACCGAAATACAGCCGAGCGTTTCGACCATGTTCAGATTCTTCACCAAGGCATTTTGTTTAGCCATCCGCCGGGCAATAATAGTCAGAGCCAATGCGAAGCAGATCGGCAAACCCTGCGGAACGAACGCTGAATGCATGCTATTAGCGGAAAGGGCTCGAGGAGATTCTTTGTTGTTACCGATTAGACATCCAATGGCTTTTATGATAGCACCGGGGGCTGTTTCATAACCTGGATAAATATTCTCGATCCAACCGCCCCAGACAGCTAACGCCAGACAGAAGAAAAATAGAGCGACCGCAGATATGACAATAGTGAAGAAGGCGATATCTTTCTGGATCGGTGACAACACAGTCTTGTTAGCACCCGCGATCGACATTTTGAGAATAATTCCAATAACAGTATTATTCCCGATCTTGATCACAATTCCAAGGGCGCTCCCTCGAGAGAGAAAGGTCGACGCCAGTCCCATATTCCTCGATTCGAGCGGGTTGAGGCTTGTTGCTTCCACTGAGGCCGGTACGGGTTGGCTCTCACCGGTTAGAATCGACCGATCGAAACGAGCATCGGATGAGACTTCAACCAATCGAAGATCTGCAGGAACGCGCTGGCCCTGTTTCAAACAAACGATATCTCCCTCGACCAAAGTCTCAGCATCGATTGTTGAAACTTCGCCATCGCGTATTACCATAGCTGTATTCGCCTCCAAACTTTGTATTGATGCCATCGTACGCGATGTTTTGTAGTCAACGAGCGCATAGAAAAACGCTGAGGTGACAATGACAATGATCAGCATGATTCCAACACCCAGTTGGAATGCGGATGCCTTATCGCCAGATAACGGCTTCCATGAGATAAACACCATGATAGTGGCAATCCACATAAGGAAATTGAAGCCACCAAATACATACACTATGAGCTTCTTGAAATACTTTCTTCTTGGCGGGGTTAAAGCGTTGGCGCCTTTTTCAAAATGACGTTCGGTAGCAACTTCGGACGAGAGTCCTCGCGTTTTATGAGTGCTGAGACGACGGCATAATCCATCAATGGGCTCACTGAGCTCGGGAAGAATTTCGTAACTCGGCACAAACGGTTTGCCTTGAATGGAAAGGCTGGTTTTGGCACTCAAGGTCCGGTATAGCACAGGAATGCTGGGATGTGATTCAAAAGTGGCAAATGCAGCCATTGTTGATCTGCAAACAGCCTTAGACCAACAGAAATGGCGGTTTTGTGAAAGCACAGACGCCCAAATATAAACGCTTGAATCAATTCGAGTTGATGGCAGATAGAAGCGTTCAGATAGCACCAGATGATTCATCTAATTACTTTGGATTGACTATTCGCTGGAGTGATATGTTCTAAGCAATGCGAGAGATGGGCTTTGGAGCGACGCTTGTGCTTCATGTTCAGATTAGCTCCCGAAATCGCTTAACTAGTGATCCTGGCTATGGTGTTTTCCTTCCTATGAAAGAAATGAGAAGAGAGAGCTGATGCCTTTGTAAAGTGTTAAACTGGAGCAGCCTGTCGCCGAAGAGGCTGCTCCATGAAACGATTTTAGAAACAACATTTTTGGCTCGTGAAAGTTGACAGTCTCATTTCAGCAACCGATCGAAAACATTAAGCTGTCCACTCAGCTCAGCCGAAGTCGTTTAGATCATTTCGGCAGTGCTCAAAGTGAGAATTCGGCCGCGCTTCAACTACGAGACCTGTTCTAGGATATAGCCAGAAATTTGACTTTCCCCGAGCTTCGAGCCTTCAACGATATCTGACTACCTCGCATCATGATACAAAGCATTATGACCTTTAGTGTTTTATCATGGCCATGCTCTCATTGTATATAACTTGTCATTAGTTTGGCTATTCCAGATTGTTCACTTACAGGTCTCAAGCTTGGATTAATTAGCGGAACTTCTGACTGTAGTTTGAAATCGTACGACTCCTTTCGGCTCATATCATCAGTATTAGAAGGCATCAGTCATCTGCCCAATCTGTGGGAATTTGAAGGCGTCATTCCAGCTCTGGGACCAGTCTGGTTTGCATCTGTACTATGGGAACAGTATCCGAAGCCGTAGGTTTTGCAAAAAACGGCTCTTGTTTTTAAACCATAATGTGAACAATTTTGCTGCAGGAACTTGAGGCGCTCTACTGTACGCTGAGCTTTGACAGTGTGGTGGCGATCAAATGGAATCCATCGGGAACCGAAGTTGCTGCCGATCAAGACCCTACAAACTGTTTTCCAGCTACTGACAGTTCCCTTGAACGGACTCCAATCTGCTGCAGTTACTGCCGGATCTTAGAAACTGTCAACGTCCTGTGTCCTCCTAATACCAATTCCTGGATATGGCTTTCAACACCTTTCAATGCTGGTCTGAAATGAACATCGTACCCCAACTACGAAACGCTACCATCAGCGCTATCGGCTGCTGAACAGGCCATGGCCATTAATGACCGTTTGGTTCAGCATCTTCGTTTTGGGGATGTATCTGCTTTTTGACAATGTATTGTGCACTTTTTACTGTTTCTTTGTACAGCCTAGATGTTCTACCTGTTTGTTCGTCCAAGATTTGACGCCGTTTGCAAAGTGGGATATTTGACGAAAAGATTAAGAACGAATACCTAGGTGTATATAAGAAGCAAAAGCTAGAAAACCCAGAGAGAAGGTGAATAATGCAAACTAAATTCTCACTAACAAAGATATACTACAACTTTAAGAGCGATTTAATGAAATAACAAGCTTTCAAGCTTCCAAAGCAAAGACTCTAAATCAGTGACCAGACAATGGTGACTCTGTTTCTGACATTGAATTCGTTAATGATGCTGTAAATTCTGTCAAATTTATCTAGCAGTATTTGATTCGTTTGCTGCGTTCACACCTGTAGCCAATCCATGATTGTTGTATCACACTTCCGATCCTGATGGCAATTGCAACGAAAAATCTTCCCAGCATTGATCCGAATTGGTTTTGAGTTGCTGACTGACTTTAAGACATGATGGAGCTGGGCATAGAACATTAGAAGCTCTTGCTGAAGCGCTCTCCTTCAACAGAGACTGGAGTATGTCGCGAGACTGGTCTGATATCATTACTGATCCCAGCTTGGGACTTTCAAGGATCGATAAGCGCAGTGATTTCCAGAGTTTTGATAGCAAATTGATTTCCAGAGTTTTGATAGCAACGGAAAGCCACAGCTTGTGTGTTTTGTATTCAGTCATCCTGTGCTGAAGCAATGTCTTCTTACCTTGCAGATCTCCTTCTCATCATTACGCCAAGCACAGTGCCAAAGCTTCTTGAAGGCAAATCTACAGCTACCGTCGTCTACAGCTTTTGAGACGGCGTGTGTTGAGTCGCAAATCAAATCTGAATCCGTTCAGTCCTGAATCCTGAATGCTCCGAAATCCCTGATCCTCGAATGAAACAGTAGTCAGAAAGCATGCCATAGTTGTAAAAGATTTATTTATGTCTTGGAAGTCGCCAAATGCGTTATAAAGGAGCAGCGCTACCAAGCAATTTTTGAAATAGGCGATATTGGATAATTTCTTACAAAATATTTCCGAACTTCATCGACAAGGACAATGGCAGCTAAGGAGCCGAATGGAATAAACCAAAAGTTAACAGGGATGGGCGTTGTGAAGAATATCACCTGAATCCAATATCCATAAAAGATAATAATACATATAGCAACATTGCACGCAATCGAGAATAAGATAAATAAATTCTGACGTGGACCCCATAACGGATTTGAGTCGAATAATGAAACAGTTCTATTTCGAACGGCGAGCAGGACCCCAATTTGACAAATGGCCATCGTCACATAGTAAATGCACTGTCCCGTTGAGATCATAGCTAATAACTCATCAGGCGATTTACTTTGCCATTTTGGCCCCCAGCGACCAAAAGCAAAGATCAGATCATAGAAGGTTAAGCCCTGGGTGCTCATATACAGGAACCACATTCCCATACAGCTAATCCAGACCAGAGGTCCAAGCAAAAGGGACAACTGGATGAAAAATCTCCAGTCTGTCAGTCGATCAGTTCGAGCATTCCGGGGTGGATGATCCATCAAATTCGCCTCCGGTTTCTCATACATAAGGGAGATGGACATGATCAGATCATTTGTCATGCAGAACATCACTTGTTGAAAAGCAGATAATGGTACTTGCATGCCAAAATATGCATGTGAAGCGACAGCAACAAATTCAGCGTACACACCTATAGAAGCTCACGGATTAGACACAGCCATAGCAGAAACCGATATCTCATACCAGCCGTCATCAAATAGAGTAAAACCTTTTTTAGATTTGCAAAAACCAGTCGACCGTTCTCGATACCAACCAATAGGGACGAGAAGGTGTTATTAAGCAAGATGATGGCAGCCGCCTCTTTGGCAATATCGGTTCCACAACCCATACTGACGCCAACATCAGCTGCTTTCAAAGCCGGGGCATCATTCATTCCATCACCAGTTACCGCTACGAAATTGTCCCCCCGATTCCTCAAATTATCCACGATGATGAGCTTCTGCTCAGGGGTCGTACGAGCAAACACCATCTCGTTGAATTTAGCGGCAATATAGTCCCAGTCATCTTGAAACAGATGGTCGATTTCAGACCCGTTAATCAAAATAGCGGTTGGTGGTGAATCCTGTGGAGGGCGAAGTTCATATGACAGAAGGTTGTCTGGCAGCGGATCTCTTTCTTTTAAGGCCTGCAGGTCAGCGACACGCTTAATCCGGTCGTCAGCAACAGTGATCAATCCGACGCTGCTCGCAATCGAACAGGCCGTTAGCTCGAAATCTCCCGTTATCTGATACAATGTAAAGTTAATCAATTATGGCTATCAGAACCAATCTGATAATATAAATGCGGACCAAAAGTCACGAAACCTCAAAAGGTGCGCCCTTTACAAAAACACATCACCATGAAAACCCTGATTCCAGCGTTACGCATTTTTTGAACGGTTTCAGGAACCTCCTGCCTTGGCGGATCTCTCAAGATGAGTAGACCGATCATGATTAGATCTCGTTGAATTTCGTCCATGACAAAAATCTCCTGGGCAACTTGCTGGATCGGAATGGATTCGGGGTCCAATGGCTTTTCACATAATGCGATCACACGATGGCCTTGCCGGCTTGCATTGTCTCTTATATCGTCAATAGCCTGTCGCCTTTCCATGTCGATTTCAATCACATTCCCGTCTGACTGCATCACGTATCTCGAAGCTCTGAGCAGAACATCTGGTGCGCCTTTGATCAGCATTGCCACTTCTCCGCTCTCCGTTTCCGTGATCTTCGCCATGAATTTGTTCTTCGCATTGAATGCAAGCGAATACAGTATTTCGTGATGGGGGATCTCAGGGAATAAC
>RBZT01000525.1:0-122790 GCA_003693705.1 Polymyxa betae
AGGATGACAAGAAGGATGACAAAAAAGACGACAAGAAAGACGAAAAGAAAAAAGACGAAAAGAAAGACGACAAAAAGGATGACAAAAAGAAGGATGACAAAAAGAAGGACGAGAAGAAGGATGACAAAAAGGATGACAAGAAAAAAGACGACAAGAAAGAAGACAAGAATGACGACAAGAAAAAAGACGACAAAAAGGATGAGAAGAAGAAAGATGAAAAGAAAGACGACAAGAAGGATGACAAAAAGGAGGATGAGAAAAAGAAGGACGAGAAGAAGGATGACAAAAAGGATGACAAGAAAAAAGACGACAAGAAAGACGACAAGAAAGACGAGAAGAAAAAAGACGACAAAAAGGATGAGAAGAAGAAAGATGAAAAGAAAGACGACAAGAAGGATGACAAAAAGGAAGATGAGAAAAAGAAGGACGAGAAGAAGGATGACAAGAAGGATGACAAGAAGGATGACAAGAAGGATGACAAAAAGAAGGATGACAAAAAGGATGACAAGAAGGATGACCAGAAAAAAGACGAAAAGAAGGACGTCACGAAGAAAGACGAAAAGAAGGAGGAGAAAAAGGAGGAAAAGAAAAAAGATGGAAAGAAAGATGACAAAGAAGACGAGACAGAAACTCCACCGCCAGAAAAGCCAAAACGGCACTTGCACATAAGACGTCGTATGCGTCCTAATCATCGTCGCCACCGCCGTCACGAGAAACCCGAAAGGCATCACTACCATGATCCCGAAGATTTTGATGACCATGACGATGATGACCATGACGATGATGACCACGATGATTATTGAGCAATAAAATAGCTGAGGAAATTTGCACATGCAGCGTTGCGAAAACAATAAAGGAAGAAGGCATCATATAGCGAAGATTAAATATTTGAAGAGTCATCAGACTGTAACCTGACATCGACATGCTTTAGATGACAGGGAGTGCTTCGGTCTGCTCTTGGGCGAAAGAAAGAAACTGCATTTGTCCAGCAAGAACGCTGCCGTTGGAGACGCTGAGCGTAAGGATTTGAGTTATATGAATTAACGCTAAGTGCACTCTTCAATGACAGATAATGAACGGGAACGTTTTTATCGATTTAAAGGGACTATTTACCACAGGGCTTCAAGACACGATTACTGAGTGTAAAGTGGCTGCTTGATCTGACTGTTTGCAAGCCCAATGTCCTTGACCTCGCCCTCAGTGCCAGGCGGGCGCTACCTGCATCTTAATGTTCTTTAGCCACGCAAACGCAGTCTGCCAAACATCCAGCGCCCTGTAAGAGAGCTGAAGTTTGTGATGTGAGAAGGTTGCGTATAGTGGACTGACGCACATTCGGCAGATTGGCGATTTTGATGGCTGGGCCCAGATCAGGGGTGTCATCTCTACGAGCAGTGTCGTCATGGATCGCACGCCCATCGTACGCCAGCACCGGATTGCCACCGATCATGCGCCGTCCTGCCGCTCCAAAATCGCCTGACGAATATCATCGTCTCAAGTTAGATTGCGACTTTCGAATTTAGTCGAGGATTTAACAAAATGTGGTTTAGAGAAGCGGGCCAGCTGGCGTCTGCTATGCGACGATATGCTGGAAGTCTCGTCGAGGTATGATCGGGTTTTCCTGAAATTTCACTTCTTTTAAACGCTTTGTGTGAATTCATACCCTTTTTCAGGCTGGAGTCACAACCGACGACCTGGACGCCGCGGTGCATGAAGAGATCGTTCGCCATGGGGCCTATCCAAGCCCGCTGAATTATGCTGGATTCCCGAAATCGATTTGTACATCTGTCAATTCTGTCCTATGCCATGGCATACCCAATGAACACCCTCTCCAAGAGGGTGACCTATTAAAAATCGACGTTTCTGTCTTCTACAACGGGGTCCATGGCGATTGGTAACGGCCTGTTAGGCAGTATAATTGGTCCTTCATGGTGCCTGTAGCTGTGGGACGTTTATTGTTGGGAGAGGGTCAGAGGAAGCGATCAGGCTAGCCGAAGCAGTCCGACGGGCCTGTCAGGTTGGGGTTGAGGCTTGCGGCCCTGGCATAGACGTGGGGGAAATCGGAATAGCGATCGAGACTTTCGCATCTGCCGAAGGGTATACTGTCTCAGAGACCTTTGTTGGTCATGGAATAGGGGTCGACTTGCATGAGCTCCCGCACATAATGCATTCAAAGTCGGCCATTGAATATGAGGGCGGTCGGCTTCAGCCAGGCATGGTATATTGTTTATCAAGCCTACTTTGTGGTATGTGATTTGTGGCGCAGGTGTTCACAATCGAGCCGATTTTAGTCAACGGTCGTGAAGCTGATCATGTTGTTCTGGATGACGGATGGACGGCGCGTTCCACCGGCGATTATCTCGCTGCACAACACGAGGTTTGTGCCGAAAAGTGACCTCGATTTGAATTGATGAACTTTACAGGAGATGGTCGGCATTACGGAAGATGGGTACGAAATTCTAACCTAGGTCCTGGTCGCTCTGCCTTCATCGTCATTCTGTAAACAAAATGTAGAGATGGTTTCTGTACGTGTGTGTTGGGTAGAATCGCTCTCCGATCGTTCTTTTTAACAAGGTTAACCGCCTTTAGTACGGGTCGCGTTTCCCATCGATCGGCCCAGACCAAATATGACCACCTTACAGCTGCACCAAAAGCAGCTGGAGGATGTGCTGGCCCATCCTCGGCGCGGCTACTACAAAGCTTTGATTGGCAAAGGCGGTGCCTGCTCAAGCTTGGCCAAGCCGAAGCAGCGCGCTCAGCCACAGCCTCCGAAGCGCCGTTCGCTGCGCCGTGTTCCGAACCAGGCGCCAACCGAATTTCGTCGCTTTTATGATCGCGGGGACCTACCGCTGCAGGTTTCGTTTGATGGTGCTACTCGGAAGGTGCTGTGGAAGGTGAAGGACATCGAGAAGCTTGATTACCATCACTACCTTCCGATCTTCTTCGACGGCTTGCGTGAAACCCAGGAGCCGTACACGTTTCTGGCTCTACAAGGCACCAAAGATCTGTTGTCGAAAGGTGGCAGCAAGATATTGCCGGTCATTCCGCAGCTCATCATTCCCATCAAGACAGCCCTGAATACTCGTGACAAAGAGATTATGTGCCGTATCATTGGGGTCCTCCAGCAGCTGGTGACCTCGGCGGCCATGGTTGGACAGGTTAGTTGGAGTATCATGAATGTTTTGGTCTCTTCTTAAGTGGTGCAGGCGCTTGTACCATATTATCGTCAGATCTTGCCTGTGTTCAACATTTTCAAAGATCGTAATCGTGGCAATAGCGACCAGATGGATTATGGCCAAAGAAATCATAATAATGTTAGCGATCTGATTGAAGACACTCTGGAATTGTTTGAGATGCATGGCGGCGACGACGCTTTCATCAACATTAAGTACATGATCCCTACCTACGAATCACACGTCCTTATCTAGTTTTCGGAACCGGCATCCGGATCACGCCATCATTGTAATGAAGACTTATAGTTCATATTCACGTTTTTCCCGACTCGAAACTTTGACAGCCAGAGACTTCAATAGAATACTCTTGCTGGGTCAATGGTCAACTAAGTTGGTATGCGAATAATGCACAATAGTAGGTTTGCGAAGTATCATACTGAAGAATCAATCAGTGCAATTGAAATCAAAGAAGCACCTTAAAACTAAAAGATAGACTTTGCATATCGCGTATATGTACTTAAGACAGCAATGGTTACTGAGTCTAATACTATAGTACGTGTCTTCAACGCCCGGCCGCATTTCGTCAGCGATAGGCGTTGTTCGATGCAAACGAGGACTCGATTGATTGAACCGGTTGGACCATTGTGCTGTAACCGGCAATTGTGAGGTTGGCTACTGTTTGTCGCCAAAGCTCCGAATTTCTGGGCTTTGCTGATTTCTGAAAGGTGATATACCGAATATCCATTCAACTAGGATAAGCAATATGATGCGTTTTTCGTATCTCCAGTCCAGTGCAGTAGTTTCAAACGTGAGCCATAGACAATTTGAAACGGATATGCTAGGTCCGAACAATCCCTGGATTTCATGGATTAGCGCCATAACTGCAAGAATGAGAATCGCTGCGATCAGGTTAGGATGGAAAGAAATTTCGACTGTAAACTTGTTGCTTGGCTGTATTACGACATTGGCAAATGTCGTTGATAATCACTACGGTTGAAAATTGAGAATTCTGTCAATGCTGCTCGATTTGTCATCGGTTTCAAGCAAAGCCTGCCTAGTGCCCATGTCGCAATCAAAAAAGCACTCCAGTAGTACGTCGAAGTGATAACGCTATAAACTGACCAGAACTGAATTAGAACCAACTACAGGAAGCATATACACATCAATTCCGTTTGACAAAATTCACAGATGCAATTCCCATGGCCAGCAATTGAATGCTGAATGATGCATCAGGAGATGATTATCTCATGATTGCAGTTGGGTCAAGACACCTAACAAAAAAATACTCCAAAGCGCAAAACTAAATTAAAGGCTGCTCTAACCTGTCACACGTGCAGATCGAATGGAATGATCCGTAGCTGGAAAAGCTACCTCGGAATGTTCCAAAGGCCTTTTGCCTTCCTAGGAAGGTTCCCATGTCGGAATCGCCCGTCCCGACTCCGGTTGGTTCCTCTTCTTCATTCTTCAATAAATCGCTTTTGCGCGCACACCGAGTCGATATTTAGAGTGAAATGTCGTCTGCTGAAGCCGACCAGATTGACATCTCCGGGGATGGCGGTATCCTCAAACAAATCCTTGTTGAAGGTACCGGCGAATCAACTCCCCCTCTCAACTCCAAAGTTTCTGTTCACTACACTGGTACCTTGCTTGACGGAACCAAGTTCGATTCCAGCGTCGATCGCGGCACTCCTTTCGACTTTACCATTGGCAAGGGACAAGTCATCAAGGCATGGGACCAAGGTGTCGCCACTATGAAGAAAGGAGAAAAAGCCATTCTGACTTGCGCTCCTAAATACGCTTATGGAGGGAGCGGCTCGCCACCCAAGATCCCTGCTAATGCAACTCTGAAGTTCGAGGTTTGTCTGTTTATGAACGCTCATGTGATCGATTGTGAGAGTTTTTGCTAGGTCGAACTATTAGATTGGAATGACATGACTGACGTCAACTCTGACGGCTCGGTCAAAAAGAAGATGACGAAGTCGGCTGAGGCTGGTGATTACAAATCGCCCAATGATTATTCCACTTGTGAAGTCTCATATAGCCTCAAGCATGGAGATAAGGTTGTGCTAGAAAAGTCGAAGGTAAGATTGTTCAACATGATTTCGCTTAAAGACTTTTGCTAATGTCGATTTTCAGGCTTCGGTTGAGATAGGTCTTGATGCTTCAATTCCTCAAGGCTTAGAGGATGTTATTAAATCATTAAAAGCTGGTGAAATCTGCGAAGTGGAAATCGCTCCTTCGCACGGCTATGGCTTGGATGGTGCAGCATCGCTCGGAATCCCACCGAATGCTACTTTGACGGGTACCGTAGAGCTTCACTCTTTCCAGAAAGGGGCTGATAAATGGGCAATGAAACAACCTGAGAAAATCAGCTATGCCGAAAAAAGAAAGAACGTATGTATTATTCATTTGCGATCTTCCCGGATGCTAAGTCTTCTGTTCAGATTGGGAATGATCTGTTCAAGGCTGGGAATTTTTTGAGAGCACTGAAATTCTACCAAGCTGCGCTTTCGCATATTGAATACGAAAGCGATCTTTCTGCTGAAGGCAAACAGGCTCTTGCTACGATTCATAGCAACATCGCCGCTGTTCACGTGAAAATGAACCAGTTTGCTGATGCCAAAAAGTCTTGCGATTCGGCTTTGAAGCAAGATCAAAACAATGTTAAGGCATTGTTCCGACGGGCTCAGGCTGAAGTTGGCTTGGGCGCTCCTGAAGATGCTATCTCTGACCTGAAGAAGGCGCTCCAGTTGGAACCAAGCAATGCTGCTGTTAAGTCGCTGCTAGTTAAATGCAAGGGATCTTTGAAGGCCAATCGGGAGAAACAAAAAAGCGCTTTTGGCGGAATCTTTGAACGTTTAGCCAAAGTTGAAGAGAAGGAAGCCGCTTCTTCGAAGTCAGAAGAACGTTCTGAGAGTGGGGAGCCAGTGTTCGCCGAAACCAAATCTGAAGACCGAATGGAAACTGAATCTATTCCAGTCAGCAGTGCATAAATATAGCAATTCAAATGATGAATAGATTTATTACATGGTTAATTATGAGTTGAACATTTCCCAGTGGCTGATATTATGGATTTGCTATACACTGGATGGAAATTGTACCCAGCACATATTGTACACTAAATATAGCATCAATCCGATCCAACTTTTAACAGCTTGAATACGGCTAACCCAAAACAGTTATTAGAAAGCCTTCGCAGACAAAAAAACATACCGCTTCTGCAAATTGGACATTTAGCGGTTTGCACTCTCAGAATATCGGCACATTGGGAGCATACGACACAATGCTTGCAAGGTAGCAAAGCTGTATTTCTAGGCGCCGACATACAGATAACACACTCAGCACTTTCAAGCCCGTATATCTCTTCAATCTCGAATGAACGCCCTCCAACATCTACAATTTGCTTCATGACCTACAGTTCAAATTTAATATATGATAAAGCAGAAATAATAAGCCAACCTTCACAAAATGTGAATCTCCTTTCTTAATAAAGGTGCAATACGATGTCTGCGATTTAACAGCAGAAGCATTCTTTGAGGCATAAATATCTTCAACAGCCAGGCGAATCGCTAACGGAAATGACTTTGAATAAGGGATGTACATAAGAGATGAAGGGGGTAGTATAGATAAGTCAAAAATTTCTTGCGTTTGAAAAGTCTGATTTAGGCCAGCACCAAAACGGCCAACAGACGGCGATCGCTGAATGCCCAAAACCAAATTGGGCAGTCGTAATTGTTCTCCTTCACCGTCGTCGACTGCTGCAAAATATACAGACACCACGCAGGGGACGAGAGCATCGAAGCTTAATGAAATAAAGAAGCAGGATGGCGAACCAGCAGAGACAAGCCGAACCGACGCTTTCCGAAGATTGACATCATTACGAATACGCCTGGCATTGGTCTCTATTGGGGGCGGCGGAATCCCATCAACCTTCAGGGCAATTATTCTCGGCAGTGCAACGATAATAACCCCTTATACCTTCATCCTGGGCATCTGAAAAGGCAATAGTGACAAATCAGGGCGAATGCCTCGTGCAATCATATCCCGAATCTGTTCGACAGATAGCTGAGACTGAGCTGCTGGCTCTGAATAATCATCTCGCTCTGGCTCGCTTTCAGACCTTGAGCGACCGAGCGACGAAACAGAACCGCCCATAGCAAGCTTTTTGCTCTACCTAAAGATACTTAGGAAAATGCGCCGATGCAGTTTTTTTTTCACAAATTAAGACGGAAGGCTTGTATCATGAAGTTTGGAACTTTCATAAAAAAATGGTAGATACCGTACAAGCACTGTATAACCACTAGGAGGTATACAGTATACATCTGTGACTTTTTTTCAAAAATCATGACAAAATAAATTGTAATCATTCTGGAAATCTGGTCGCGTTTTATTTAGGGCATGTCAGCGAGCGAACACCCAACGTCCGCTTCTGAATTGCTTGCCGAGGGTATAACGGCTTGACGCTCGAGTATTCCTAGCCGTGAGGCCTCAGCATTAAATTTCTTATTGGATTAGTCGATGCCGATGGTCCAGCCTGAACCTTCATGAGCGTGAGCGTCGCTTTTAAAAAATATGAGCGTCGGATTGAAGAGTAGTGGGAGGATAAAGCACAGTCGAATTCCGACACCAAAACCCTATCTTCTGCTACAAAATGGCTCGACTATAATGCCCGCTCGAGGTGCTTTTTCCTTACTGTAACGTCAGCGTCCTCATACAATATCGACATGCCTGGCCCATTGCACATGGGATGTAACGCTAGTACAAGTCATGGTGGGGCACTCGCTTTCAAGCTCTCATTCCCCTTTGCCTGCTTTGCCATTTGAACCAAAGTATTGCTCCGTCGTCGACAGCTACTATGACAGCGATGGAAGCCGAAGTTGAGCGCGAGGTGGACATAGACGAGACCGAAGAACGTTCATCAGAAGTTCTCGTTGAAGAGCTTCAAAAAATGGGAATCAATGTCGCGGTATGTTACGAACCTTGAGCCCTGCTTGGCTTATCCTTTTTTCGAGTTTGGGTTTTATATTAATTCATTCTCTTTAGGATATAAAGAAACTCAGAGAGGCTAGCTTGACAACGGTATCTGCCATACTGATGACGACTCGAAGAGACTTGATGAACATTAAAGGATTTTCTGAGGCGAAAGTCCAAAAACTTATAGATTGCGGTAAGCCAACAGTCGTAGCTGAAGCTCTTATCAAGTCATTACGTATAGCTGCAAAGCTGGTGCCATCATTTGGAGGATTCCAGACAGGATCCGAATTTCTTATTCATCGTCGAGATGTTAGAAAGCTGTCTACAGGCTGCATTGCACTAAATGAGATTCTTGGTCGGTCTATGATCATATATCTCCTTAATTACCTAAATGAGATTCAGGTGGTGGCATTGAAAGCATGAGTATCACCGGTAAGCGACTGTTTGAAATCAACGCAACCCTAACACTTGAGTAGAAGTGTTCGGCGAGTTTCGAACTGGAAAGGTATCATCATGACGCGCTTCAAAACACGATGTTAATCGCATATATAAAGACGATGCTTTGTCACACGCTTGCTGTTACAGCACAATTGCCAATATCAAGCGGGGGCGGTGCTGGAAAAGTAAACCCAGATCAATGCTCTCAAACGACGGATTTAAATGTGTGGTCAGGTGGTATATGTCGATACCGAAGGAACATTTCGACCCAATCGAATCCAAGTCTGGCCTGCTCAGACTTATTCAGTCTTTCTAATGAACTTGGTTAGGCCATAGCAGAACGATTAGGGCTAGATAAGGATGAAGTGCTTGATAACATTTTGGTTGCACGTGTCTACACAACCGATGCTCAGGTGCGTTGCCTTATCTATATCTATGGGTATTTATGCTGGATGAAGGTTGAAGTACTCAAAGGAGTTGCAATAAAGATGTCAGAGGAGCATTTTGCTTTACTGATTGTGGATTCTGCAATGGCTCTATTTCGTGTCGATTTCTCAGGCCGGGGCCAGGTCAATACAACTGCTTGCTAAACAATATTGGAATGACGAATCTTCAGCTATCTGAAAGGCAGCAAAAGCTCGGATTATTTATGTCTCACCTTCGTAAACTAGCCGATCAGTTCAACGTCGCTGTTTTGATTACTAATCAGGTCTGTGCTACGAGAAGTGAAATTGAAACTTCAGAAAGTTCCACTAAACCCTTTCAGGTCATGTCCGATCCTTCTGGAGGAATGACGTTTGTTGCTGATCCAAAGAAACCTGTGGGAGGGCATGTCATGGCACATGCATCGACAACTCGCTTATATCTGCGAAAAGGCAGAGGAGAGCAGAGAATGTAAGATAGCTTTTCAATAGTAAATCATACTAATGCCCGTTAGCTGCAAGATATATGATTCTCCTGATCTACCAGAAGTAGAGGCCACTTATCAGTTAACTGATGGTGGCATTGGGGATGCCACAGATTAAATATCATTTCGATGAACACACCGCACACAATATGTTTGCAAACCATATAAAACAGTTATTTTACTTTAGGAATCCAAACATGGCATGTCGGATATAGATTTCTTGAAAAATGGAGAATTGATTTTGATGAACTTGTGTATGCGGGAATGAACACCTCCAGTCTTTGGTTGATCGATAGAAGCTATAGCTAGAGTATATGATTGAAAGTAATGCTAAATCCCAGGACAATAATTCTTTAAGCATCTTCCCGATAGCTCAGCAACTCTACAGCTCTGAAGATTTATTGCAAGCAAAAGCTAATTCCCAGCGTGCGAGGACTACGATCATGGTGTGCATTCAGCAGGCAGAGGCGGTTGAACGCGCGGCAATCGGGCATGCCTGCCTAGTAGCTGTTCACCTATTTCAATTCGATTCTGGAAGATATCGTTCCGAAGCTGCAAAACTTTCTTGCGATTGACATTTTGTAAAATTTCGGCTCGAAGAAGAGATAGGCTATGGGACACCCCAACATCTTTCAGCGAGCTAAGAAAAACAAACCATTAAAGAAGCAAAGCAAGATCCATTTCTGTTGGTTCCTGGCTCACCTTGCTTCATAATAAAATGCGTTTAACTTCTCTGCGAAGGCGTTCCCCTTTTTGATTGTCATGCTTTCAGGAACGACATACTTCAGATCACATTTATTCCCAACAATGATTTTGGAGATAGGCTGATGCTTCTCGATACCTAGCATCCAGACAGTAAGATCTGCAAACGTGATTGGATTCGACACTACAGGGGCATTGTGAGCAACAGATCAGAAGAGAGCAATCATCTTTACCATCCGCAATGTAGACGATTCCAGCAACAGCCGATGCTAGGGAACAGGATAGTTCAAGCGTATCCTGATCGCCAGGAACATCCCAATACGTCACCTTGATGCGGTATTCGCCAGCTTCGCCACCATCTTCGTCATCTTCATCTTCAAATTCGCCCAAGATCCTCAACGATTCTTTATAGAAACAAGACTACCATGATGTCAAAACCAAGCCAGATCGCTACAACATTTACCGTGAAGTGAATTCCAGGAAAGCTGGCGGGTGACGACTCCAAAACAGCATTCGAATCTTTTCGCAGCTGCGCCTGTATCTCAGCTGCATTGTTCATCAATCAAATTGCGAACATGTAGTCCCGATGTTCCCGACATTTCAGAAAGCTTGTCTTTCCCACGCCGACGTTGCCGACGATCGCGACATGGAAATGCAAATCGAAAGCAGCGCGAGGGTCATTTTCGATAGGTCGCGTGAAAAGCGACGACTTGGACCGGCTGGCTACCGTACTGGCCCGACGCGATGTCGACGACGTTGTCTCACTGGAATTGGAGCTGGGCATTTTTTTCTTTTGACAAAAAAAGTTAGCTCGAGCAACTGTACCCGGCCGTGCTATAATGTAAAATCGTACTGATCTTGACCTTAGAAAACATGTTTTGAAAATCATAAGTGTAATGTTTAAGATATCTGTTGGCGATCAGAAATGACGACGGACTCAATCACGATCGGGTCTGCTGAACTTCTTTCTTGGATTTCTGAACATACCAAGCCGCCTTTCGGGTGAAATGATACAGCTGGACGACCTCATTCGAAGCATGGCATGCTAGACGAATTTCAGTCAGAATTGATCCAAAGCGTCCACTGTTTCCTACCAAGCAACAAATAATTCCTCGGTTTTACCATCCAAGCAAACCTAACCAATTTCTATTCATTTCAATTCATAAAGCCCTGCATCTGTTCCTGACCGCATAAATAGGCCACTATAGATGCATAAAGCTGCACAGAAAATGAGATTAGCTCAACGATGGGCGAAAAGCCAACCTGTGGTCATGGGGCCTGATACGGCCGATGCAGGTTTATTCCAATCAGCGATGCCCTATATGACTAGAATTCAGACGCCATGATCACGATCGATGATGATTCCCAACCGCAATGACAAAGCCCCAATTGGCCGCCTAATTGGTAATCAGAGCGGGTCGAGATCAGCGTCGATGGGCTTTACAGGTCCCCAGAAATGGGTGGTCTTGAGCCCTTGCGGGTGATCCCAAAGGACCTTAAGACGCGCCGCCAACTTCATCCGATCGCAAACTGGAAGTTCGGGGCGTCGGGACTTTGTCAAGCTCCGAAATAGCAAACTACTTAATATCGGCTGCGAATTATCGACGGAGAGAAAATCTTCTTGCAAAACCTCTGTTTCTTATGCCTGTCCAAACCTGCTCATTCAGCTCTTCAAAACATGGCAATCGCGTGTGGCATCTCTTGTCGTTGGAAGCAATTGGGAAGCCTATTACTCCTATGCGCATATGCTGCCCAATTGGTGCCCAAACTCAGAAGAAGACAGATGACAGAAGACATCCAGATTTCTTAAGAATGGGGTCGTTGAAGGAACCTCTCAAAAGTGATAGTTGGATTCGCAATAACAGAGCGGTGCCAAACACTTCTTTTTTCGATGCATCTTGGCTGTTTGCCAACCTACAGTAGAAAATCGAAAATGCAGTCGCGTTTGCCAATAACGCTGCAATAATAAGTTTAGAAGTAGAAACACTCCGGTAGCCATATGCATGAGATAGCAATTAAGCGCATTTGTCACTTTGGTAAATTCCTATTCGTCGCCAAACGAAGCCAAAGTGCTTTCCAAATTTGATAGACTCTCTAACTGAAGCATACTGTTGCTTGTTTTGCGATCATGCATCCAAAACTATGCAGCTCGAGCGACATTGATTCTCGAACCGAATCTTCCTGGAAGACCTTTTGTGAACTGAAAATATCCATGCAAGCAGGATATAGAAAGCGAATCTGCCGGCTTGAAAATGCCACGCTTGCCTCATTGCAACAGAATCCTTCAAATTCCGAGTGTCATCATTCGGTTTCTCGGTCGACCGCATCATAGGATAAATAGTAATACATAGAGTTTATAGTCTGAATAAAAAGAGAGCAATTATTTAAGCGCAGCTAAGACGGCTTTCAGAAAGCGCTATTGAAGAACGCCATCGTCTCGCCAATGTGACCCTGCATATCCGGGCCCTGTACCATCAGATCCGGATTGTAGAGCAGCTTATGAGCGAACGACAACGTCGGCGACACAGGCGCCGTGACGTCGGCGGCCATGGCGTACGCCGCCACCTGAGCTGCTTGCAGCTGCGGGTCGTTCTTCCGCCGGCAAGCGGCGCAAACGCAGATGCCCAGACAGGAAGGGCATTCCCAATCGCGGCTGTTCTTCGCTGGCAGCCTGGCCTGATAGTTGAACTTGATGATGCAATGATCGCAGAACTTCTTCCGACAGATCTGCCAGCGCTATTAATGACTCAATGAATGCCACGAAATCAAGCCCGACCAACCTTTTTCTTTTTGTCGTCGCCCGTGCATCTCGTCCGGTTTCTGCAAAAATTCAGGTGACGTGATTCACGACGGTTCTTGCATTGATGACAGCTACTGCCGGACGTCTTCTTCAGGACGGCGTCGACGGCCGATTCCGGCGTCAACGGCTCCTCTTGTGGCGGCGACGACGACCGCAGCTGCTGCTGTCGTTGTGGTTGCGGTTGTTGTGGCTGTTCGGAGGATGTCTGCTTGATCTGGAGCGACGGATTCTGCTGTGTCGGATATGTCGCCGTCGGGGCGAAATACGGCATCGATTCCGACGCCAGATGAGGCATATCGAACGTCACCGGGAACCCACCGCTCGGGTAAGCGTCCAGCGGTGCTGGGCGGGCGTACCCGACCGCCGCATCCACCGGTTGGTCGCCAGAAGCAAAAGTCATCATTCCCGAACCGAAATCGTCCAGACGCCGGCGTTTCATTCCTGCAAACGAATGAGACGGGAAGGATACGACGCCGCGACCGGGCCTCACCTGCCAGAGCTTCGCATGGGATCGGGACAGGAGCGGCTAGGGTCGCATACGAGAACGACGGGTTCGGCGTGCCGTGCTGGTCCATGAGGAAGCCATTCCCATTCTGAGCGCTGCCGTCGAGGAACGAGGGGAAATACGACGTGGATGGGTCGACCGAGGAAACGACCGAGTTCGCGGCCGTACCAGCCCGTAAAGCGATGGGAGCGACTGGCGGAAGTCCGGTGAGGTTGGAGGCGGAGAAGAGCGGTGAGAAATTGGTGTATGAGGGAGCCTGGAGCGGCCCGTCTGTCGGCGTACCAAGGCCGAATCCGCCGACCGATTCGCCGACGGCGGCGCCGGCGTCGTCCTCGTGGTTCGTGTTGTGCGCAGCCGGGTCCATGAAACCCGGCAGAGAGCGCGGCGCGGAGGTTAGTCGCAGAGAGCGATCGGCGCCCGATAGAATGCAGCTGGAGATGGCGGAATTGCGCAAACTGCGGACCTTTAACGACTGAGCCCCAATGAATGGTCGACAAGACCTGACGCAATATCCGAAATTATGCGTCACTTTCGCAGGTTCCGTTCCAGTGGCGCAGATTTTATAAAGTTGCGTGATTGATCTCTCTCTTGTTTTATAGCAAGTCTCATCTCGGTTGAATGTGTCTGCAAGGTGTCGTAGGAAGTTCTCTCAGGAATGATGTTCAGATTATATTATAATAGCACATTGGGAGATTCGTGAAAGCAAGAACCTGCTTGTTTTTTGAAGGTCAGTGGTACAACGGAGATAGCCACTCCTTTAAGTTGAACATGCTGATTAAAATGTGTGAAGGTATTAATTGCAGTTTACCTATCACATCGACTCCAACAACGCATTGAGCGATAAGGAGCGAGAAACATGAACTGGCAAATAATTGATGTATTTAGTAACTACAACATCCATGCAAGGACATTGTGACCCTTTCTAAAAACGTCCTGAAGCATTCCATTTCACACTTTCAGTGAACAGTTTTTTTAAATAAAAAAAATGGAATTAATTTGGAATAAATAAACAGACAGGAAACTAGAGAAAAACGTCTGCGATACACGATTTCTAACAAATCTGTCAGTCTAGGAGCATTTCTCGGTTAGATCTGCTTATATATTCCGAGGAAAGCATCCATGAAGACGGCACGACGCAGCTCAATCTAGAATGTGACCGGAGGCAAATTGCCTGAGCGATCCTTCCGGACCCAGTTTAAACCGTCACCCAACACCGACGAAAGTCACAACCAGCCTCCAGAACGCTGATAGAAGCGGGAATAGAGAGGTCAGCCATACTGGTGAGCGCCGACCACCATAACAGAGGGCCCATCTGAATCTCTGAACAAACCTGTCTCTCTCTCTCTGCGCAGTTCATTATTGCTATCGTCCGATGTTAGATCTCGTGTCAGTTTTTTCCACTTGTGGCCTGGTGCTTTGGTCTCGACGTCTATCGCACGACGCCGATGGTGTACTGGTCGAGTTTGTTCGCAGCGTGCTCCTGACCGATCATGTCGGTCGCACCAAATTTGACGCCGGGAACTACATCGTCAAATGGACTCTTGATAATAGCCATAATCTCGGTATGTTTCAAGAGTTGGTTCGGGATCGTTTCGTTGACTGAAAGATCGATAGTTTTCGTCGCTGTTTATCTGAATATCACTAATTTATTCTATGTGGATACATTCTTGGATCGTATCAAAGCCAAATTTATCGACATGTTCGATAAAGTTGACTTCCCAAGGTCACACATCGCTGATTTCAACGATTTCGATATTGTCTTTGATAATACTCTCGATAAATATGAAAACGGGAAGATAGCCAAACAGATTGCACCTACGTTCTCTGCTGCCAAGAAGCAGCCCGAGGCTAGACAAACATCGACTTCGTCATCAAGTATGAAGCTTTAAATTGATGTCATTGTTCCTGATTGATTTCATTAGATAAAACGGGCACCACCAATACTCCACAATGCGAGGAAGAAGAAAACGACGATGAGGATGAGCCTGTCGTAGCGGACGAAAAAAATAATTCTGAAGCGTCTGCCGTTTTACAGCGTTTGAAAATGGCGGGTGGTCGCCGTGGTCGTGGAGGTGTCACATCTGCAAAGGCAAAACCCATGCAGGCAAAACCATTGGAAAAGGGTCAAAAGCAATCCAAGAAACGAGTTCAAAGCTGCTACTTTTCAAAGCTCAAACGCTGATTTTCATATAGACTTGGGGTGCTGTCCCAAAACATGCTGAAGTAGAGAAACTGGACCATACCGCTTCTGAGGCAAATTCCCCATCTGAACCTTCTGCCATCAAGAAGGTCGAAATTCGCAGCCGCGACGAGGATTCCGGTTATGACACATCCGATGTTGAAATCGAAGACTCCAGCCGATCATCGAATATCTTCGGGTATTTTCAGGGTGATAATCCCTTTAGTGGATTACTTGCGATTAACGGGACTGGCTAGGTTTGATTGGGAAAAAGCTCGAGAGAAGCGATTTGCTTCCTGCGCTTGAATCGATGAAGTGCAATCTAATGGCAAAGAACGTCGCTTCTGATATTGCCGACTCTATCTGTGAATCCGTTTGTGCAACGCTGCTTGGAAAGAACTTGTCGTCACTGCAGATTAAATCTGCTGTTCGTCAATCAATCGAGGGCACTCTGTTTCGTGTCTTGTCGTCGTCCACTGATACCGACGTTATTCGCCGCGTTCAAAAAGTCAACAATGAAGAAAAGAGGCCTTTCTCGATTGTCTTTGTGGGCGTCAATGGGGTTGGAAAATCTACATCGCTTTCTAAAATCTGCTATTATCTGCTTTCAAAGAAATTGACAGTATCAATGGTGGCTTGCGATACGTTTCGAGCTGGTGCCGTTGAGCAGTTGAAGACTCATGCCAATGCTCTTGGTGTGGAGCTGTTTCAACGAGGTATCAACATTTGAGTTCGGATTTCAGCTCTATTGATTGACCATTGGATTAAGGCTACAACAAAGACCCATCGTCCGTTGCTATGGATGGTATTGAATGGGCTCGTCGCCAAGGTCACAATGTCGTTTTGGTTGACACTGCTGGACGGATGCAAGATAACGAGCCGTTAATGAAAGCCTTGTCGAAGCTAATTATCCAAAATCGGCCTGATCTGGTGCTTTTTGTTGGGGAAGCTCTCGTCGGGAACGATGGGGTGGATCAGTTAAATAAGTTCAATCTTTCCCTAAGCAATTTATCTACTGAATCAAAGCCACGCCTGATTGATGGAATTGTGTTGACCAAATTCGACACCATTGATGATAAGGTCTGCATCACGCCTGAGGCAAAGCTTGTCTTATTTCTTCATAGGTTGGTGCTGCGATCAGCATGACGTACACTGCAGGTATCCCGATCATGTTTGTTGGTGTTGGGCAAGATTACAGCGACATGCGCCGAATGAATGTGAAATCAGTCATCAAGAAGCTGCTTAAATAGGAGTAGCTTTTTATTGGCACAATAATACATCAATCAAGAACGTTTAGCTCCACAGTTGCCGCAGAAGTTCCCGCTTGGCATCGCCCCACCGCATGCTTTGCACGCGTTCGCTGTTAACTCGTATCTCAAAGAAGTGTATTGAAGACAGGTTTCACCGTACTGACCCTTATCTTGCGATTTCTTCTGTTCTGCTTTAATGATTTCTACGTTTTGGATTATTTGGCGATCCAGAATGATATCGGGTCCACCGTCTTTCGATGCCCGTTTCTTAGCCTGCAAGCAGCGATTTGGTTTACAGTCAGCCTCAAAGTCGTTAACATACTTCTAAACCGCCCATAGCAAGAAGTGTTGGAGCTGCATGTGCCTGAGCTAATTGCTCTTCAGTGAAGTTTCGCTCATTTTTTTGAGCTATCTTAAGATGACCAATGTAGGGACCACGAAATGTCGGTACATTTCGGGAATAAACAGCCAAAGCGTGAATACCTGCATGAACGCATCATCTCAGATGATGCCAATCGAACAACTCGATTCATACTTTCAATGACATGCACAATGTTCTTGTTATCGTACAGATCTGTTAGAAATTTCAGCATTTGATCCTGACCCATCTTGTAAACATACCTTGAGTGTCGAACAGGTCAGTATTTCGCATTCCGAGCTCGCGGCATCTAATTTAGCAAATGGCAACGCTTGTCATTGCATCATTATTTTTCAAAGCTTACCCGTTGAGGAAATAGGAGATGTTCTCGCGTTGCATGAAAGGCATCGATTGCGTGTTGATTTTAGGAACTATGCTTGAATGTTAGATATCACAGACATCCAGAATGCGACCACGAAGCAAACCTGCATCCTTCTTGATGCAATTCAAGAGTTTACACAGCAACATTCCCGATTTCAGTGATTCCTGGAATCCGCCTTGGAATCGAGTTCCAGTTACCTGAGATAGTATCTGATGAACTACAGAGTCTGTGCTTTGTGACTATAGTTGACCTGTTCGATCCAGTCTTGAACTTCTTTCTCTTTCGCAGGATCGTATTTCGAGGCAATCTTGGCGGCGACCTCTTTATCGAGACCGTATGCAGGAGTTTGTACTTCAGTCATTGTCGATTGAATCAGGTTATGATTCGCTGGCGCGTGTCATGTACTGCTGTAACTACGCGATAGATCTGTATAGAAATTACTTGGAATGTTTACTTAACCACTGTACATCATATAAAGCGTATCAAGCCTGCTACGAAAGCATCTTGTGGCATTAACATCCGATTATCCCAGATGATCAAGAAAGCGTTTACAAACTAATAAGAGAAATTGTGTAGAAAGAATCGAAATCAGCAGCCAGCTTTGCTGTGGGGTTGTGCCAAACATATCTTATTTTGAATAGAGTGAATGGATGGTTATGGCTCCACAGTATAGAATTGCCACACCTTAGCTGGGGCTTTTCGGATTTCAAAATAATAGGATATTGTGCTCACTTATTTGAGTTGAAAGACAATTGGGACGACCATCCGTTAGAAATTCAAACCACGATAACATGAAATTTGTCATTCGCGATCGTTTACAGCTCCAGGCATACCACAACTTGAAGTCTCACTCCTCCAACTGAGCGGTAAGAATGGCAGTCTTACAGCGTGGGATTCGAGTGCTCCATCGTTGAATCCACCAACTTCAGCAGCGCCCAACGAAGCCGAAGGTCAACAAGCCCCAAGCTGAGGGCAGTCGAGTGATCCGGTCGAAAAATTCATAGTCCTTACAGGCCTAGAAAGACATTCAAGCTGTTCACAGTTTCTGATAGGAACTAAGCAGTCGGATGAAAAAGTGGACGTCACCCAGCACATCCTGATCCTTTCTGGCTTCTGCTGATATAGCATTTGCGTTCCAGTTGATAGAGCAGGAGCATTCTGGTGATAAAACCAGAATGCTGTGACTTGTGAATTGGGACAATCCTCAAATTTGTGATCTTGAACGCAAATATAGCTGGCCACAGGTTTCAGCAACGGAAATGATATACAACTTTGGATATATCTGGAGAGAGCAACAAAGTGTTCCCAAAATCTCTTGTTAAGAAAGCACGGAAATAATATTACCTAGGTAGTCTATGTATTCGCAAATGTAACAATTCTCATTTTCCATGAAGTTCGACGAACATTGGCAGAGAAGCTTATTCCGCTGCGGAATGTTCTCTATCACTCATTTAGATTCTTTTAATGAGGAAGGAAAGCGCGGCAACCGAGCAAAAGTTTGATAAAACGAAGAAACTGCGCGCTGTTTCATTAAATCCGATTTCGCATCATTTGCTTAAGATCTTTTCAAAAGTTGGGAGTCGTCCGATGACGAAGAACGCTGCTTCGAACAAGTCGTCCCCGGCGGCCAAAAGGACGCCTAAGAAAGGTGCTGCCTCCACAAAATCCTCGACGCCTAAGAATGGCGCCTCGCCAGCTCGCGCTGCGACTCCAAAGAAAGGTATGGTAGCGGCACTCTGCGCTTATCGAAATGTCAATGACGGACGTCGTAACGCTTTAGGTCATCCTACTTTTGTCGCCATGGTATGCGAAGCCATTTCTGATATTGAAGGCACTGTTTCGCGCCTGGCTATCGCCAAATGGATCAAGGAACATTATGATGTCAACGAGTCGACTTTCGCCAATCATCTGAAAAACGGACTGATTAAGGCCGAGGAAGATGGCAAGATTGTCAAAGTCAAAGCAAGTTATAAGCTAAAGACGACAAAGAAAACGAAAGAAGAGGCATCGAAGAAAGTCGAGACACCATCCAAGAAGAAAGTGACCAAACGTAAGGCGACGACGCCCAAGACTAAAAAGGCGGCCAAGAAACGCCGTGCTGAAAAGGAATCTGAGAGCGAAGAACCTGAAGAAGAGGAAGAAGATGGTAGCCAGGAAGAAGCTACTGTTGATGACGGCTCTCAACCAGAATCGGATGTTGGCCCTATCGAAGATATTACTGTGGAGGAACCAGTTAAAGATGAATCTGAAGATGGTGAGGATGTGCCTGGGAATGAGAATGCCGTTTCTGAAGACGATTTGAAAGCCAAAGCTGAATCCGGTCGCGAAAAGACGCAAGCTAAGTCTTCTGAACAACAGCCGGAACTGCAACCAGCTAGTTCAACTGCAACAGGTGAAGAGGCTGTTGAGAGGAGTGGTGAAGTATCATCAGTACGAAACCAACCTCAAGCTGAATCAGGCCCTGAACCCGAAGGGCAAAGCGAGCAATTAGGCGAACCGTCAGCTGAAGCCAAGGAGACCCAACAAGCTATCGAATCTAGCGGCGAGCCATCCAGCATTGCACAAGAGCCAAAAGTGTCGGAGGTCGGGACTCCCAACGAAGAAGGTGCTGCAAAAGTGCCCGTTCTCAAATCAGAGGAAGGCAAAGTCGCTACCGAAGCTACCGAACAGGATGCCGACGCACCAGTGATCACATCAGTTCCTGTCGTGCAAGAAGCGGATGGAGACTCTGGCGCCTTCAGTAAAGCTACTCCGGTGCCTGGCGCTAACGATCCCATGGCTGTCGACACGGTATAAGCTGTCACTATGTTATTATCTTAATAGATTTTATTTTATTCGCTGCACCGAAGTCCTACGCTTTGTCTTGGTTGCCTTGGGAATTTTTATTGTTCTATTAACCAAGGCTAATCCATCGAAAATCCCTGAATAGTTCTGCAGAACCAATGGGATTCTTGGGCCATTCGTTAAAGCGCCGTTTGCACTTACTGCAGCCAATCAGTGTCCGCCACGTGTTGTGAAACAGGCCCATCACACAATCGGGCATTCTTCACAGAAATTGGTAATTGCCAAAGGGCAGCAGAATGGAACTGGAAGTACAAACATTGACAGGGGCTAGAACCCGGATTTTGATTTCGAGATCGCGATCGACGATAGGTGACCTGAAATCGCGTTTATACGAACATTGGCAAATTCCGGTTGCTGGGCAGGTACGATTCGAATTTGACCTGAGCCCATTTTGATGATTATCACAGATTCTCGCTCACAGAGGTATTCTTCTTATTAGCAGTTGGTGGTCTCATTTCGCTTGTTGCAGGTAGGTTGCTTACCGATCGAGATGATGCCGCTTTAGCAGAGCTTGGCGTTCTGTCCGGCGATTCGCTTGTCGTTATTTTCAGTTACAACCGCTGCTCGCCTCAGGTAAAATCGTAGCTGAAACGATAGTCCCTAACTGCCGCTGTAGAAGTCACCGATATCAAGGACCAACACGAATATGATGCGACGTGGTCGTTCGCGGCAGGAAGCCGTTGAGGCGGTCGTGTCGACTCATAATCACGAAGAGGTCGTCGCGATAGCAATCTCGTACGACCCGGTGAAGGCCATGATTATAGAAGAAATGGGATTCTCTAATCCAGATCTCATCCGCCGGGCCCTGGTTCTGAACCGGTTCGTAGCCGCATCTTGCTTTCACACCGCATCTGGACAGAATGGTTCATAGGAATGAAATGGAAGCTTCGGTCGGTTGGCTTTCCAGACAGACCCGTTATCCAGCCTATCGCTCTTCATATAATCGTCGCTATTGAAACAGATAAAACCCAACTCTTCATCTTCTGGTCGAATTTTTGCAAAATCGTCTTGAGTTTTTAGCCGCAACGAGAATTTTGCTGCTTAAGGTTTTGCTGAGGCTGGCGTCATCGGTCCCAAAGCGTTACCACTCTTTCTTACCAGACGCTCTCGCGAGCCATGATACAAAAGACGAGGGAGGGACGGGATTGCAGCCTGCTCTCTGCTGATAGCTTTGATAGCTGTAGGCGTGAGAGGTAGCGCGTGCTCCCATCGGCAATCCGACTGATAATTGCGGCCGCTCCCGTACTCTTTGTTTCAATCATTTCTTCTTCCAAATCATGTCGTCGAAGGCTCTGGTTCTAACTGCCGCTGGTGCAGCTGTCTCTGGGGCCACGGTCGGCTGGCTCTTAGGTAGATGGCGCCGTCGCTGCCATGCGAACATGCCGGCAAAGCTCGGCATGTTCTCCCAAAGAGTGTTAGAAGATGTGATTCGAACGTATGATTGGACGGAGCAGAGCTCTATTAAGGCTGCATTTCAAGCGGTTCTTGATCGGTTAGTTAAAGAATTTGTCAATCATATCGCTTCGTTTGGTCTACCGGAAGAATTTCTGGAACGTATCCGGCATATGTGTGTGTATAATATTCGGGGAGGGAAGTACAATCGGGGCATGATCCTGGTTGGCAATACCCGGGACCTTTGTGCAGCTCAAGATATGGATCTGAAAACAGTCATCGGTCCTGCTCTGATTCTTGGATGGTGTATCGAAATTCTGCAATCGTCATTCCTGGTCGCTGATGACGTCATGGACGGCGCATTGACACGTCGTGGCCAGCCATGCTGGTATAAATTACCTGAAGTGCAGCTGGATGCTGTCAACGATGCTCTGATATTAGAATCGTTCGTCTTCTGGCTGATCCAGGAAGAATTCCCGGCTTCAACGCACCCCGAATACTTCGCCTCGTTCATCAATCTGTTCCGTGACGTCACTTTCAAGACTGAAATCGGGCAAGTTATGGATCTGTTATCTCAGCCTCAGGGTTGTCGCGGCCCTGAAGTTCTGAAACGATTTACCCGAGACAATCTCCGGTTGATTGTCGATTACAAGACCGCCTATTATTCATTTTACATTCCAATCGCGTGCAGCATGATATTAACTGGTCTGAACAGTGAAGATCAGTTGCAAGCCGCCGAAGAAATCTCCATGTTGTTGGGCCGTAAATTCCAAGCGCAAGACGATTTCCTCGACTGTTATGGGGACCCGAAAACGATCGGAAAGATTGGAACCGACATTCAGGACCATAAATGCACGTGGTTGTTGGTGGAAGCTCTCGCACGTGCGACTCCAGAACAAAGAACGATTTTAGAGCAAAATTTAGGCGTCAATGATCCGCAGAAGATCCAGAAAGTCAAAGAAGTCTATTCTCAGATCGACATTCCTGCAGTTTTCGAAAAAGCGGAAACAGAATCGTATCACTTGATCAAGCAGAGAATCAAGGAAACATCGGACAGCATTCCTTCGGTTGTTTTCGAGCGGGCTCTTGCATTGATTCACAAGCGCGATAAATAAACTGATTGTCTATTGCCAGATGTTTAAAGGATGTCGCAAAATCTCCTTCTTCGACCCTTGTAATCAAGTAGATACGTCACTTGCTTGGAATTTAAAACTCCTCGTCGTTTTGATCGCAGTAGCTCGATAGTTTTTTCTGAACTTAATCCAGCGTTTACAAGGCTCATGCCTACGAGCAACGCAGAACGGCCTAATCCAGCAGTGCAATGAACGCAAAGAGCTTTCTTTGGCTCTGCCTTAAAGAAGACCGTCACCAGATCGTCCCAGGCCTTGCTTTGGTCTTTGTCAGGAACCGATCCATCCTGCAAAGGAAACTCGACAAGCTTAATGTCGCCCAGATCATCTTGCGTGTAAGGTTGTTCTTCAGACACTCGAACAAGCAGCCGAACATTATATTCATGTAATCGCTGCACCCACAACTTCTTGAGTTCCGGAGGCGGGACGGGACTGAACACAAATCCCATACCGCCAAACTCGACCAGAACGACGCCATCGAGCAGGGCAGAGCCAGTTGCAGGCCCTCGACCCATACCGACGGCTGACAGCTTAGTCGCCTGATCAAGAGAGAGCCACCTGTATCTGATGCAACTGTTTTATGAACGGACACAAAGACACCATACACAGCGCATTCTATTACACACTGATGCAATGTTACAATTGCGGTAGCTCACGACTTGATGCCAAATCGATGGTGGAGCCACCCATATCTGTTATCAAATTTTGCCTCGGATTTTTTGAATAGTTTTTAGTCGGCGCCGTTTGGGTTGATGATCGCGCAAGGCAGTTGGCGGCAGCCGGCAACGGCATTTAAGCAAGATATGCGGGAGAAATGGCCAGTGTCTGCAAGTGTCCGTCACGAGAGATATCAGCACGACCGGTTTCGCGTCCGATCGATCCGAAATTCTGGATTGAGGCTGATATCTTTTGGCAGCAGCGTGTGCCTTCCATTCCACAAATATCATGTCGAGCACCGCCAAGTTGGGCGGCGCTGCTGCCAAGTGTCAGGCTTGCCAGAAGACCGTCTACCCGTTAGAAGCCGTCAATTTACCAGATGCCGTCTTTCATAAGCGATGCTTCAAATGTAAGTCGAATTAAACATGTAAATGAAAGTACTGAACATCACTCAGGTACGAAATGCGATTGTGTCGTGTCGCCTGGCAGCTGTGCCATGTTTAAACAGACGCCATATTGTAAAGTCCATTTCCTCGAAATGTTCAAAGAACGTGGGACGTACGCCGTTTTCGCTGATGATTACGATCCGAATGCACCAGCTTTCAAGAGTCGGTCTGGGCTTCAATCGCAGATTTCAGCAACCAGCGCAACGAGCGATACGCCTTCCAACTCAAGCTCTGACGAACCAATTGCTGCATTATCAGCACCCGCAACGGTCGTTAAATCATCCGATGAAGCCGGCGATACGCTATTGCCACCGAATGGTTCTGTCGCAGCACGTCTGAAGAAATTCAATACGACCGATGCGGCCTCGTCGTCGCAATCCCAGCCTAAGCGAGATCTAACCCCATCTTCCACCACATCTACCGAGACGGCAAAAGACGAGGAAGAACCGGGAGCAGGAGACCTCCCGCCTGCTGATGGAATCAATTTCGGGATTTTTAGTTCAATTATGAAAAACGACCCTGCCGGACTTCGTGATGCTGTAACTGAGGCAGGCTTGGAGGCACTGTTTGAAAAAAACGAGAATGGGTCCACCCCGATCGAGTTGGCTTTCACCAGCGATAAACTCGAATGTGGCCGTGCCCTGATCGACATTGTCCAAGAGCAGATCATCAAACTACGAGCCAGTTAGAGCGACGTATTGCTAAGAATACAGCATACTTCAATGTTTATAGTTAGCTCTCGCCTTTGTCAGAGTCGAATCGAAAATTCAATAGTCATGAAGACAGAACAGCGCAAAGCTGCACCTGTCCACCATCCTAACCTGAAAGGCTCCTGGCTGATAACATCGATACAGCTTGCGACTACTGCCGCCAACCCGCTCGGATATTCTTGAGGCAGCATTCGCAATGCTAAAACTATTAAATCTGCTGCCACGAGACGATTAAGAACGACACATGCACCCGCAGCCAGATGGGCATTCCGAATCGGACCGAAACCATTCTGACATATGGTTGCGATGGCCGCCATGCAGACAGGATTTACAGAACTGCATGGCGCCTTTAACCTTTGTTCGACAGACAGAGCAGACAGCGCCTTCCAACGGGAACTGCACTTTGGCGGCCTCAACCTGAGACTGATCCGCACGAACGAGCGACAAAAGCTCAGCTCGGGCTGATAGTAAACCAAGCCGGGCCAGTATTTCAGCATATTGCAGCGCCAGCTTGTCGCTAGCTCGGAACTTATGAATGCCATCGCTGGGAGAGGTTAAGCCAACAAAAGACAACTCGCCGAAACCGCCCCGTGATATTGGCAGTTTGAAAACTGACGATAGTAAGGCAGCCATTTGAATGTCATTCGATGCCATAAATTGTAGGGTGAGACGCTGAGCGAGAAGCCCGCCAAATGCATGATGTTGCCAAGGACGAGAGGCGCGTTCCGAATTCCATGCCTTGCAGACGTTGGCGGCAACCTCCCAAGCCCAAGAATGAACGTTATGCTGAGCTGCGCGAGCTTTGACGGCGTTCGATTTACAGATTGCTGCGGCAGATGGACCACAAAGCGAATATTGGGCAGCTAGTTGGACGCTGAGCGGAAACAGGGCAGGCAAGCTGCAAATCATAATGGTGGTGCATGGCGAGGCACGGGTTGGTGCTGGTGAGGCGTCATCACTGGACGACTCAAAACCAACTGTATCCTCATGATAGCGCTGATGCTGGAAATCACCATGGTATTCGTTCTGGTAGAAAGCACGAAAATACTCATCGGCGGCTGGCAGATCATCGACCGCGAATAGATCAACAGATAAGGTAGCCGGTGTAGGCGACGTGGCGTTTAAATCAGCAAACATATCAGGATGGTGATCCTCGTTGTCAATATCCTCCAGGCCGCAATCTAAAGCTGATTTTAGATCGCGATATGTCCTGTAATGTTGAGAGCTTATAAGTCCACAAAAGCAGAGATGCGATTCAAGAATGACCTTGGAAGAATAAGGGCTGTATTTGAAACATCCTGAAATCTAGTCAGGTTATTAAATACAACAAGTCGTCCATTCCATCCGAACACAGCCCCGAATAATCTCGGGCAGGCAATCGCAGCCGCAGTCGAATACGATCGGTTTCGCTCTTCGACAATGTCGTCCATCAAGAACAGCGACTGCGACGAACCCGACAGCTGCAGCGATGTATAGGACGGGACATGGCGATGGTGGCCTTGAGAGCCGAGCTCCGCCATCGACGATCCGCTGATCAGATCCATCGCCTCTGAAAATAATCGGCGTTTAGATCTGAGCACAGTGCGGACATCCACACTGACACAGAGCTATACAAAAGAAGGCTTTTAAGCTACAAATTCGTTTTCCTAAATTTCTACTCTTTGAAAATTCATACTACAATTGACGCGGTCAGCATAGCTAGATTGAAATATGCTCTATATCGTGTAAATTTTCAGATTCGCGTGCCCAGAGGTGGTAGATCTGTAAATGATCAATGAGGCTCAGCCGCGCTACAAAGCCGCCTTTCGCCGCTTCTGTCTTAAACATCGCGTCATATTCTTGATGCGAGTCGACAACAACGATTTCAAACGAATTCACGAAACTGTCTTCAAATTCGAACATGCGGCATGCACAGGGGATCTCGACGCCGTTGATGCTCTGCTAAGGAAGCCCTGGATTGACAGCAGCGTTAGAACGCGAGCTTTTAAGAAAGCTTGCGAATTTGGCCACATCAATGTCGTCGAGCGACTACTCAAGGAACATGGCGTCGTTCCGAATGCCCAGTTTAATTGGGCGATCCGGATAGCAGCTGCCAACAATCATTCGGATCTAATAGATCGATTATTAGCCATTGAGCAAATAGATGCCACAGCCAGAAACAATTGGGCTCTTGTTCGTGCAGCCGAACGCGGCCATGCTAGGATCGTCGAACGCCTTCTGAACGTTCCGGGAATCGATCCAGGAGCTAGAAACAACTGGTCCATTATCAAAGCTGCAGAGAACGGTGTAGAACAGAAATAAAAGTTTTTTCCCATCTTACCTATTACGAAAGTTTTGGAAGGCATTTTGTTTGTTTCGATTCATTTCGCTAAAACTTACTTGGAGATTGCTGAAACCGTGGTGTTTAGGACATGCTGCAATTGTCGATCTGCTTCTTCATGTTCCAGGCGTAGACCCGACGGCGCTGGACAACGAAGCCTTAAAAAGTGCTATTCGTTTAGGCTGGTCCGATGTCGTCTGCTTATTAATCCAAGATGATCGCGTCCGACGAACGATTCCTGATTTCGGTATTCTATCAGCATTCCAGCCAGACGATTAGTTAATCCAGTTCAGGGAAGCTTTTCCAAATCGCTACTCGAGCTGCCGTACGTAGAAAGCTGCTGGCAGCTATGAGAGAAAACGCAGTGAAGTCGATTCTGTTATTAGCATGGGCGAGGAATCCATTGCCGGATGCTATTCGCCAAAAGGTGCTTCTATATTCGCATGGAATCTGGCTGACGGGCGCCAACGAGGAAGAGAACCTCAACATCATACGAAGCATCATGCGACGAGGTCGTCTTGGCCGTGCCCTGACCAGCGACGGTCGCCACACCAGCTTAGCTGAATCTCATCACTATGATAATGTGTAGACTGAATGTCTTCACTATAATAATGTGTAGAGTGAACGCAATAAAAACTGAAGTGAAAGTCATTTTTACACACAAACTATTCTTCATAAAGGTCATCTTACCTGGTGATCAAAGTACATCCCGGGGCGCCTTCCGCGAGGTGCTCACAGCTGATGTTGGCAGGGAATAGGAGAAGTAGCGGGCACTGAGCTACAACAGGGGTGGGAGCCTTACTCTGATCTGGGCGGAGAGAAGAATTGTTTTCGTCTCTAACTGCACAGCATTGAATTTATAATCGTTGTGGTCACTCTTTGGAAGGGTGGTCGACGTTCAAGCATATGATCATACAGAATCAAGTAAAGCCACCTTGTGGCCAGGATCCGCTATCTGTATCCAGGAGATTTTAGACCATTGGCGGAGAAGAAAGATTTTGATATTATTGAAAGAAAATGCTGTCAAAATATATTGCATAAAGCAAGAATGCAATTGTAACAATCTGGGCTAAGGCGATAATGTCGTCACGAATCGGCTCATCCTGAGTTTCTCCGCCGATTAACAAGTGGGATTGCGAGACGGCTTCATTCCCCGACGGCCATCGACCTTTTAAACAGATATCAAGACAATCATCCCATCATACAAACCCCAAATTCAGCAATTCGATATTAATGAGAACAAATGCATAACGTCAGTATTCCTACGAATTCCATCAGGAGGCGAAATTATATCGCCGGAGACTCGGTCGAGATCTGCATGCAGGCGATGAGGCGCTGTCGCAGCCATCAAGTCGGTGTCGTGCAAATCGGGACGACGGCAGGCAACGACATCCGTCGCTGTACAGAGTCAGTTAACGCCTAAGTAACCATTCATCCTTTCGAACTTACCGACGAACGCGGCGCCTGATTCGATCCGGCTGTACTCCCCAACATCAACCAGCGCCAACAACAGCGACGTCAGTCGCATTCGCGAACTTCAAGAATGCACATAGACCGGGGCCACATTGGCCAATGATGCAATTACAGCAAGTCGAGGCGGTCGGGAGAGGCACGCGCCCATCCCCATCGTTAGCCGTCCAATCCAAGGAACGGGTTCAACCGCGCGCGCATGACAATATCGTCTACGGTTTATTCCGTTTCCGTTTTAGCAGGCTCGCCAGACGCGTGGGCTCGCTTGGGGTGCTCTCAATCTGCTTGATGGCGCGATTCGAGATCTGCAGTTTGCCTTGGCGATACTGGCCCACACCAATCTTGAGGCCGACGCCCCGATCCTGGGCCGAAGTCTGAGGGTCGCTGCGCTTCATGACGAGATTGCCCGCGGCCCGGTCCATCTCGTCCTGGCGAGCCTGGCGCTGTTTCTGTTTCTGGCGCATGCCTTTCAGGATGTTGATCGGTGTCTTGATGTTCTTCGGCGCTTTTCCGCCCAGCGACATGATCATCTTCGCCTCGTACTGTTTCTTTCTCTTGTTGTCGAGTTGTGAGGCGCCCAGACGCTCGATCAGAGCGGCATCAATACGAAACGCTTTTCGATCGAGCTCATGTTCTGACGGCGTTGTCCTAGGTCTTACTTGCCTGGAAGCGTCACCAGCTGCTCGAATTTGGTCGATTTTCGACGACTGCAAGAAACTCGTTAGAAACTCGTATAGTTGATGTATCAGTAGATGACTTTGAAACGTTACCAAAGAATAATCGGCAACAAGCACTTATAATCAAGCCATAAAAGTGGAAAATCCGGTTGGTCAAAAAATGTCGCTGTAATGAAGGCAAGCACCCAACCATGAATAATTTCTTTTCGAGTCGATGCGAAGACGGTCTGGGAGCCTGCGAGGCAAACCGGGATCGCAACGGGCGCTCTTCGGTCCCATCGACGACGACAACGGCAGGTCTTGTTTTGGCCGACATGACGCCAATTCCCTCGAAATCACAATTCCGCAGATTCCATCCAGAATCGAAATTTCCGCGCAATTGTGTTTTGCTTTCGCAGTTGAAGTTTCGCAAATTATTCCCTTTTTTCGGCGCCTCCGATCATCTCCAGGTTGGCGATTCACCGGGTACCACTTACAGCGCTTACCAGAGATCCTAATGATGTCACCGGATCTAATTCCAAGTATTGAAAAAATCACTTGATACGCTGTCTTGTTGCGCGTGCCCATGCCTGATTCTCGCCCATGTCGGCATCGGCCGACGCCCTGGTGCTAGCTGAGCGTCACGCCCGGTCCCTGGAGCAGGTGATCGCCGATCACGATCTGCGTCTATGTAGCGTCCAAGACCAGATTGGCACCTTGATTTCGGTCGAAAACTTCAATGATGCCTCCGACCGCGCGCTGTCAATCGATCAGGTCGAGCTGGCTGTTTCAGCGCTCGACAGCGACATCACAACAGCATTGGCATCATATTTGAGACCTCGTGATATACATACACGCCTGGCGCTATGCTGCCGGTACGTCGACATGCTAGCGTGCGCGGATCGCGTCCGAAATCTGGCCAAAGTGTTCGGTATTCAACAGAGTACACCGTTCCTGGACTCGCTGCCGACCTTGGAAGAATGGATGCTATCCCAGCGTAGTAAAGGCGCGTCTGAAGATGACCTTCGATTGCGTATCGCTGACTACCAGCATCGTATCAAGTTACTTCAGCGACGATATAAAGGCGTTCCTGGATTGTACCAGATGCAGTAAGGTGTCTGATACAATTTTCATTTGTGCTAAGTATCAGTTTAGCGGATCGCGGTTAAGAGAAGCTGCCGCTATACGAGAAAAAGTTCAATCGGCAACCGCGTTAATTGCTGCCGTCAGAACTCAGTTAACTCAGCTTGTATATACGAAGAACTCGGTGTCTTCTAAATTAGAGCCGTTATTCTCCCAGACAGTAGAGTCACAACGATTGGCAGAGCAGATCTCGGAGCGAATCACCTCCCTTCGTAAGCGATTGCAACAGAATTCGGATAAGCACAAATATTACGATATGCTGAAGTCAGACCTGGACAAAGCTGTTCGCGTCTTTAATCGGTTTCAGGACGTTTATCAACAATGGAGTATGAGCCGAGCACAATCTACAGATTGCGTATCAACGAAGCTGCGGCAATTGATGGAGTTCTCTGAAGAACTGTCCCGGGCCAAAGAGAATTTGAACAACATGGTTGCCGCTGGTCCTTCATTCTCCGATATGGAATCTAATAGAGAAGCCCGACGGATGGTGACTGAAGCGACGCTACTGGTGAGAATGATAAATGAGGTTAAAGAAGCAAATACGAAATGGAGGTTGCAGAAGGAAAATGTTGCTAGCGAACTGTGCCGAGAACTTGCCCGGCTTCACCTAGGGCATGCAAAACTAATCGACACTGCTGAGAGATATGTGGAATCTTTCAGGGCAATTCGCAGCAAAGTATGTTCTAACTGGGTTCGCCATCTTGGTCCAGAATCTTTAGAAAAATTATAATTTCCGCGTTTCCTCGAAAACCACCCTTCAAGAACTAATTCAGCATCACATACACGATCATGCGCCGAAGTTTCTGTGTATTAATGAAAGTATGCCTAGTCGGAGATACTGCAACTACATCTGTTGGAAAAGCATAGGCTGCAGGGCCAAGATGCAAGTACAGTAGCATCAGATTAGATTCAGGTCATCGCAAAGGGAATCGACCTGGTGGTCCACGACGGGGCCTCCGGGAAGTAACCACCACCGCAATCAGTGCGGCAGTTACAGGTCCCAATACTTGTCACAGTCTACGAAGAGGTGACGTTCCAGGATCACGTCTCTGGACCGCTACTGACTACGCCATAGATAGCGACTTGAATAACAGAAGCGGCGTCACGGAGTTTTGACTGACCTCAAAGTGCGCCCTTTCGATTTTAAAAGCGATTTCGTCCACGAAATTCGTAACGACGCGCCTGCTTTCGTGGTCGTCGGTGGCTTAAGTATCGCCCAACATATTTAGTCTTCATGGACGGGATCAAATTCGGTCCGCATCCCGTCCCTTTTTTGTATGGTACATCTTGCTAGCCCGACATCGGCGACTGATTTTTTTGCAGCTCTGTTCAAGTAAAGAATGGTGTTACAACGTTGACCAACCGTGCCCCAGATCAGCCATCATTCCTGTCCGTCAATGATGATACCGAAGGCAATGTAAAATCCGAGGTGCCTCAAGCCCCTGATTGCCGATCTTGCAATTGTCGAAACTCGAAATGCCTAAAGCTGTGAGGATTTTTCATTGAGTGGAATTCGTTAGAATAATTTCTGGTGGCAGCTATTGCGAGTGCTTCGCTGCCTCACTATACTGTGTTGGGTGCAATTGCAATAATTGCATGAACACACCCGAGTACGATAAGGAGCGCTCCCAGGCCGTTCATAACATACAACAGCGCAATCCAGACGCATTCAAAACTAGACAGGCTGGCAGCAAACGTGAATCCACAAGCTGTAGGTGTAAAAAGTCAGGATGCAGTAAAAAGTACTGCGAATGTTTCCAAAATGGGTAACCCAGGGTTTAACAGAATGATTCGCACAATTGCTTAATTCCTGATAGTCTATCATGTTCGGATGCATGCCAATGTACAGATTGTCAAAATCCGTTTGATTTAAGCTCTAAAAAGGCACTTTCGCCCAACGAACGATTAAGGCCGCAATTCGATCCTTCTGCTATTGAGCCTGTAAGGCTCCTAAATCAATTGTGATGATTATCTAAATGTTTGATAGTCCATCGTAAAACTAGCTCGTGATATGATTACGGCAGCACAACGTCTTAGCGATCAAGAAGCTGCTCACGACCTTCTCACTCTCTCCTTCCTCTCACCTGACGCAACGTCAACTAAACGACAGCGACTTTCTGACGAAGCTTCAGGCGCCAAATCCATGAAGGACCCGCCATCCCCAAAGACTGCCAGACTGTTATGTGATGAAGCTCCCGACATGCCTGGAATGGCCAGCGAAGGCGGAAGAAGCGATCTCTACAAACAGCAGGAAATCGAGATTCTGACGAGGCTGGACGACTATCTGAAAGATGTCATCATAGACTCGTATAGCAAAGACCCCATGTCCTAAATAAGCAGTCGAAATGTGGGAGGGTTTCCCACTCGCGTGTCCACACTGTCGTCAGCCGCAGGGCCGCGTCCTGCAATGCTAAACAGCTCAAGGGCAGTTGCAAACATGACGTGACGGTGATGCTATCAAAACCCCTAATATACAGTGCCTCTGCACTCTGCGGTTGAAGGCTTCGCAGTCAAGTACAATTCGTGAAACCCTAGATAGTGACATTGCTTTTACGCAGTCGTCATCGTCAATCAGGAATTGCTGGGTGGATGGCTCTCCTGCCTGAACCGACGCTGGAAGAGCAGCTATGGCCTGCTTACTTCGCCGGCGAGCAGCTCAATAGCGACGACGATCCCCGTTTGCCATTCATGCTGGCATTCGCTGAGCACTTCGCAGGAGCTAGAAAAGCAGCGATTCGGAAGCAAGTTGAACGTCGCGGCACTGTATATCTTGACCTAACTGGCTTTGATGATGAAGCTCCGGTCGAGCGTTTTACAGAAATGCTTCGAATCGAGCCGACCAATGTTATCGGCTGTCTTCAACTAGCGATTCATCTTGTAGTACCCTGATTAATACCTCTATCTGTATTCACTTTAGAATCTAGATGCTTTCACGAGACGGTGTCGTGCTGAAATCCAAAGTCGTCGTTCGGATATTCAATTTCGGTCCTCAGCAGCAATTACAGCAGCTAATGCGGTCAAGCAACGTACAGAAGTTTGTTAGCCTACATGGCACTGTCGTTCGCATGACTTCGGTTCAACCCCTCGTTACGTCAATGCACTTCGTATGCCCAGCATGTAATTCCAACACTGAAGTGCATTTCCCTGACGGGAAATACGATCCGCCAGCTGGGTGACAAACCACAAAGAATCATTTCGACCCTCTAACGGATGTTCGTATCGCAGTTGCACAAACTCTGACTGTAGAAGTCGTAGCATGCAACCGGATCGATCGAGTGCTGTAACCGTTGATTACCAGAAGCTTCGCCTACAGGAGTTGTTTAGCGATACCGGTGCCGAAGTCGGACGTGTTCCGAGATCGATAGAAATCGAACTGACGCAAGATTTGGTTGATTCGTGTCTGCCCGGTGACGCTGTCACTGTCTCTGGAATTATCAAAGTGTGTATGACATTCTCTCTGATTCGATCAAGTTCTTTCTCAGACCACCTAGTAACATTTTGAAAGGCTTTGAAAGCGGATTCGCGGTCCGGTGGACCAAGACAGGAAACATGTCTTTATATCCTTTACGTCGTTGCAAATTCCATTGTCTGCGGCAAGCGGAAATTAAAAACAACAGAACTGGAGGAGCGACCTGATTTCATTTCTGATGAGGGTGTTGCTAGGCCTCTCTCCAATTCTGGTCCTTCGTTTACGCTCCAAGACTTAAATGGAATTCGTGAAATTTATTCACAGCCGCATCTTTTCGAACTCATCGTCAATTCTCTTTGTCCCGGAATTTTTGGCCATGAACTCGTCAAAGGTTCGAATGCATTCATCCTGATCTAAGCATTCACTGGATTCAGCTGGCCTGTGTCTGGGATTATTTTCCGGTGTTCGCCGAAATAGTGGCACTAATCATAAAATTCCTATGCGAGGTGACATTCACGTTCTCATGTTAGGAGATCCTGGTAATGCCTCGAGGGTTTTCTGTATTGTTTACTGCGCTCCTGTTCATTCGCATCTAAGGAGGGCTTGCTGACGTTATAACTCAGGAATGGGAAAATCTCAATTGTTACGCGCTTGCACAGTTGTAGCGCCTCGTGCTGTTTACGTTTGCGGTAACTCTACGACGACCGCCGGTCTTACAGTTTCAATGATCAAGGACTCTAATGGCGACTCTGCTCTAGAAGCTGGTGCTTTAGTGTTAGCCGACACTGGACTTTGTTGTATTGATGAATTTGATAAAATTACTTCCGATCCGCAAGCACTTTTAGAAGCGTTGGAACAGCAAAGCATCTCAATTGCCAAGGTCGATCCTGTTAACGATTGATAAATGTGCTTACTAATATACGATTGTAGGCGGGAATATGCTGCTCGTTGTCTGCAAGGGCAACTGTGTTTGTTGCTGCTAATCCGATCGGAGGTCACTACAAGTAGTTGCTATCGCCTTGATAATTCTCAGCTTAAATTCGCATAGCCATACAAAGACTATGCTGGAAAACATGAGGATATCCCCTGCGCTCTTATCTCGATTCGATTTGGTTTTCGTCCTGCTTGATAAACCCGATGCTCGCCGTGATGAGCTTCTCTCTGAGCACGTTTTGGCTGTAAGTATTCGGATATTTATAGTCTTGCTTTGTAACCCAACGGCTGTAGCTACATTCAGGTAATAGCTCCTTAACTCAGAGCTCAAGATCGTCTGTTCGCGGAACTCAAGGTTCGCCAGTCCGTATTTTGTTATATTACTGTCAACAAGTACTTAGAGCTCGCTTCAACTTGTAACACTCAAATTATATCAACACCAGAAACGGATTTGTCGAAGCGCATCAAGTATTTTGGAAGTTTATCACATAATGTCGAGCCAATTCCGCCAGAGTTACTGCGGAAGTACATTGCTTACGCCAAAGAGTTCGTTCGACCCAGGTACATCTACTCAATTGGTCCTCTGCCGATTCAGACGATTTTTCCTGTAGGTTATCACAAGAAGCGAAGAAGATCTTGAAGTCCTTCTATTTGACATTGCGGCGCGATCGCAACAGCGCTGACAACAGCCATGTTACGATTCGGCAACTGGAATCATTAGTTCGTTTGGGCGAAGCGCGAGCCCGAATGGAGCTGCGGGAGACAGTAACAAGCCAAGATGCATCGGTCCGACCCGGATTCTCGTTTGAGCTTTTCTTATCCCCAATTAGGACGCTGTCGAGATTATGAAGGCTTCTTTATTTGATTTGTATTCAGACGACTTCCCTCCAGTGGAATGTGATGCCAATGAAGCGAAGGCGTACGGTTCCAAAAAAAATGCAACCTTCATGAAAGCTTTGAAGCGAGCAGCGCGTGACAGGGATTCAACGGTATTTAGCACCAAAGAGATGATTGCAATAGCCAAGTCTGCCGGTGTTGTCATGCGTGACTATAACGTTTTCATTGATCAGCTGAATCAACAAAATCTCATACTTTGCAAAGGGGGGAACCAGTTTCAAGTTCTTTGATAGCTTCCTGTCCAGTCTTTCCAGCTTTAGACTAATAAAGCCGCCAGACATCAGCGTTTATTTATGCAACAAACTTGGCAATATCTATGCATGCTTAAGTCAACCTCAGGGAACCGCACCGGGCGACTGCTGATGTCGTCGCAGTCTAAACAACAAGGCGAAATCAGCATGATCGATTACATCCAGCGGACAGCGAAGTATTTCTTACTCTTATAATGACTAGTTTTAGCTTTCTGATTTCTGTTTCATCAAACGAACTCTTCTTGGTTGAACGCAATTGTGGATGGCTTGTTCCGAAAATCACAGTCTCAACAAGCAAGCGATCTTGAACAAATAAACGCAGAGATGCTTGCTAATCTAATAATACTGGTTGGATTGGATTCAAATGTTTTTTTATACCATCGGTCAGTGCTGAATCCTTACCAAGGCCTGAGGTACGTCGACTTATCACCTTTGTGATCCTCAGGAGCTCCTACTTCCGTTTTCAGAGCTGGCAGTAATTGCCCGATGTCACTCAAAGTTACTGACAGTAAAAGGACATCACGATAATCATGGTTTTTACTTAAGTTTATTCCAGCTATGAGCTATGATCTCACATCAAACCGCTGCTACTTGTACTGTAGCAGTTCACACTTACCCTCATTTTGGAATTCTGCCAAAATGGTAATCATGAGTCATGAACATTTATTACAGGATTTATCTAAACTATATTTTATGTACAATCTTATTAGATATAATGAACACGGAAATATTAGCTTCAGTGCAATAATCTTAAATGCCCTAGTGAAGGATGACGGCTACTCAAGTTTTAAATAAAGATACCAAATGGGTAACTATTATCCGGGAACTCTTTGGTGAGGATGGCGAAATATTCTGAATCAAAGTATGGTCGGGAACATTTACGGCGTAGTGCTTCTCCTGGATGGCAATCTAAAAAAAGAATCAAATTTTTTAAAAGAAATGCAACTGCATATTGTTACAATTGCAACGACTTTGCTGCTGTGTTGTGTAAGTACAGCTTCGAACGCCAAGACGAACAGGCTCGTCGCATAGTTTGCTTTTGTATTCTCCCCTCCTGATGCGCTCACGTAGTTCAGCCTCGCCTAAAGCCTTGCTTAGAATAGGTGGAAGCAAGATGAAATCTCAAATAGACCATGGGCGAAATTGCAAGTATCTCCATACTGGCAATGGTAAAGAGGAGGCCCCCAGTTGCGGCATAATTCAGTTTTCAGTAATTGCTCTTCACTATCAACACAGGGATACGATTCATCGCAGTTACTGTTATCATTCTGTTTTTCAAACTGACTTGGTATTCTATGGACGTTACAATACGTTCTCAGTACCTGGTCAGTTGCCCATAATTCGTTTGTCGAATAAGAACAATCAGAACTATCTTCTCCGTCAGCGGCTGCCTTTGCCCCTGAAACAGCTAGCAATACTGAAGTCGATGCTATACCAGAGACAGATGGTGACGTTGGAGCTGATTTTACGCTTGAAATTATTGTCGGAGACCTTGAAGCCGATTTCACTCCTGATGCAGCAGGGGAAATCGACGCTACTCTTGAAATGAGCGGGGAGATTGACGCAGCTCTTACACTCGAGACGACAGGTGACTTCGAAGCTGAGATACTTGGCGATTTCGAAGCTGAAATCAGTGGCGATGTTGGAGCTGTATTAATGCTTGAAATGACTGGCGACGTTGGGCCTGCCTTGGCGAACATCGGAGCAAGTGAAATGATTTCCGGTTCAGGAATATTTTTAGCTGAACGATTGGCAAAAGGCAACGATGATGGGCTCTGTACATATTCGTTTAGATTTAGAGACGCATTAAACAGTCTCAATTACCCGGTGCTGAATATGAAATGGGTCATCTCTTGCATCGAGGATTATCTCAGAGTGCTGTGCCGATACCTTATGAACAGCTGTGCTAAACGCTGAGACCTCGGAAAGGGTGAATGGCTTTGGGGATAATGCAATCTTAGGCGAATCGCTTGCCGAAGTAACTGATGGAGATGGCGACAGAGGCCCAAATAGAGGTGATGGATTATCATTCGCCCAGATGTCACTACCTGGTGATGAAACCATTCCAAACATTGGTCGTTTCAGTCCCATGTCATCCCATGGGCTGCTGGGAGGTCGCTATAGCTAGCACTTAGTAAATCATAACATATGGACAGCAACGCTTACCTTAGCTGGGGTTGTCGATGGCGACGAGGTTAAAGACGTCCAAGGGTCTTTACGTGAATCAGCAGCAATAGCTTGGCCGCCAGGGGAAGAGATTGCGGCAGGCGCCGGCCAGCGTAGTTGAGGAGATAACGAAGCCATATTATGAAGTGAACTTTAACACACAATTATTCAAATGAGACAAAGGAATGAGAGTGAGACAAAGAGAGAGCGAGTCGAATTAGTAACGAGATCTGGCCGAATATGTTGACGTAACGCTTGGGACCCACAGCGAAGTCAGAGGAGCCCGTCATGAAATGCATGGCCATGTTGCAAGATCGACAAGCCGCCTTCTTTGGAGAGGCCTCCTCTCACTGGGCCCGTATCTCACAAATGTGGAGAATGTTGCGCGACTGCTGGCATTGTTTTGGGGCCCGATTCTCATTCCAATCTTTGACTGGTATGCCGTCACCCTCACAGTGTAACGCGGTTGACGCGCCAAATTTGGGGCCCTTTTTTCTCTCGCCAGACGGTAAGAATACACCTCATTCTCTCCAACGATATCATCCTTATTAAGGAAGTACCCTTTTAGGTAAACCTCGATTTGTAGGGATGACCGATCTGAGCTCTTCAGCTACGATTTACATTTGACTGCTTCAAATTAGCGCAGAACGCCGCGGTGCGGAATGGGTCTTCTTAGAAGTTAGAATCTGGTTTGATGATTCGCTCTCTGCCTCTCATTTTATCGAGGTCATTGTCGTATTCCAAAACTCAACGAGCGCCAAACGCTTGTAAGGCCTCTGGCGAGCTCCTCTTCGGTTCAGATTCAGTACTTTCTGCTTTACAAAGCGGCAAAAGGTCGCGCTTTTATCGCTTATTGCTTCTAGATCATGTAAGTGCAGGCAGGCACATTTCTCTGAATTTCGCTTATTAATAGCAAAGCCAAATGATGCCACGTCATCAAAAGCTGGCCGTGTTCGCGAAAAGTTACTTCACCTTGCAGAACAACGCTGTATTCCTATAGAGTATCTACCGCGATCTCAAATGGATTCGCTATCCAGACAACGAACTAACAACGGTATTATTCTTGACGTCGAACCCATTCGCCCTGAAGCGATCACGTCCTTGCCGGATCCAAGTCTGTCAGAACGTCCACCTACATGGATTTTGCTGGACCAAATTGTCGATCCACAGGTATGCATGAACACGCATCAGGCTTCACATTTGTTTTTCGTGGCATTTTCACACGATACTTTCCGCTGTATATAAGCAGTTCCGAGATTGCTTCAAAACATTGCTAAGCATGACTCCCCAGCTTATTTATAACTATCTTTAGAACTTAGGAGCTATATTACGAAGCTGCTCGTTTTTTGGCGTCGATGGCGTTTTATTGTGTGGAAGAAATTCTGCTCCCCTTTCGGCAACGGTAGCAAAGGCCTCTTGTGGAGCTTTAGAATATATTAACATCAAACTATGCCATTCGATGCCAAGGTTTCTAGAGGGCAGCCAATCACAATGGAATATTGTTGGGATGGCTGTCGGTTCCAATGCTATTCCATTCAGCGATGCTTTGGAGCAATATAAACAATCTCCAATAATCTTGGTTGTTGGTAAGCCTGTATGTTTTCTTAATGCAAATAATCTTTATTAGAACCAGGCAGCGAAGGAACTGGATTAAGACCCTTGGTCAAAGACAAGTGCCATGTGCTGGCAATGCTACCCAAGTCCCCAACAGCACCGATCATTATTGATTCATTGAATGTATCCACTGCTCTTGGGATTGCTTTATATCATTTATCTGCTCGATAAATTATTACATTTTATTATCATAATATTTCAATCGCTGATGCTTTGAGTTTGGAACTAAATACAGCATTCCAACCAGGACCGCATAATTCACTGCTGCATTAATGTCAAAAGCGAGAGCCCCAGGCAATTCAACATTTCAAAGCTCGTCCAATGGGTAGAGATTTTACTCCAAATAATTAGCGATAATAGGTATTCGTATTGTCATTGGGCCATACATGGTACATTACTGTGAAATCCAAAAGGGGGAATTGTCTTAATCTATCAGGCATTATTTCCGGCCAGAAACCACGAATGAAACCTTGCTTCTTGAAGTGATTCGGATTGATTGCAACAACCAGCAAAGTTCCATGATTTTTGAATCTTGAGACAGCGGCTCACGGACTTCCTCAACGCAATCTGCCTGAATTCGAAGCCACAGCCAGCGATCAAGACTCCTACCGTAATTTCTGAGCTTGGCTTCCGCCGTTAGATCCTCTTGCCTGCTTCACTCACTGGCCTAGCAAGTCCTCATCCAATGCCTCCAAAAAAAAATGCCGCTGGCGCTAAGAAGCAGCAGAAAGTCCTCGAGGATAAGACTTTCGGCCTGAAGAATAAAAACAAGAGCAAAAAGGTATTAGGCTTGTGCAATGGCATTGCACTACTCTGATATTCGATCAGGTTCAGCAATATGTTCAGTCAGTTTCGAGGACGCCTCAGCAGATTGCTGCTGAAAAAGCTTCTGAGGCTCGTCGGGCTGCCAAGCGGGCCCAGGAAGCATTGGATCGTGAAATGTCGCTAATGTTTAAGACTGTCCAGAAACAGGCGAAACAAGGCATGGATCCAAAATCAGTTCTCTGCGAATACTTTAAACAGGGGCTTTGTGTGCGGGGAGCAAAATGCAAATACTCCCACGATGCCTCTCAAGTTCGTAAAGTAGCAAAACTTGACAGTAAGTCACTAAGCACTCTTTGAGCTTTCAATGATTTGCATTTATTACATGCGTTCTTGCCCTCGCTTTACTCTGCAATAGTTTTTTGTTTCTCAACTTTCACTTTGTTTTCTTGTAAAAGCCTAATGCCATTTTAGTCTATACCGATCCAAGGTTTGTCGATGCGCCTGATGAACGTCTAAACAAGACAGATATCATTTGCAAATTTTTCGTGGATGCTGTCGAGTCGAAGAAATATGGTGCTCTTTGGCTTTGCCCCAATAACGGCAAGGATTGCCAATATAATCACGCTCTTCCTAAAGGATTTGTTCTCCAACGCGATCGCAAATTATTAGCCGAACAGCAAGAGGATCAATTGTCAATTGAAGAGCAGATTGAGATCGAGCGCGCCGCTTTGCTTCGCAGAAACGATTTAAATCCTGTTACTAAGGAGTCATTTGAAAAGTGGAAGATTGCTCAGAAGGAGAAAGCTGAACAAGCTGTCAAAGACAAAGTCAAAGCCGCCATGGACAAGAAGGCACTCGGGAAACTAACAATGGCTGCTGGTCTTAGCGGTCGTGATCTGTTCACTTTCGACCCATCATTGTTCGTTGACGATCTGGATGCTGCTGATAACGCCGAGATGGAGATTCGGGAAACCGGCGATGACGATGACGCTGATGAGGATGAAAAGGCTTCGGCGTTAGCCAATGTTGTCGATAGAAATCTCTTTCTTGATGACGATGAAGATTTGCCTGATGCTGCAGACACACAAGCCTCATCAGTAACAACATAAAAAAACATGGCTTTTACAGGAAACAGCCTCGCCTGTTAGCGGGATAGGATGCTTATTTGTACTGTATCATTCATAATTTGATCACAATTTTTGCCCAACTGCATTTCCATCATTTATTTTTTGAAGCCAACAATTTTCTCATGTACGATACTGATACAGTTGCGATCTCAAGAAAATTAAAAGAAAAACGGTAGTTCATTTTTTGTATTTACTTTATGCTGAAACGTTTTTCAAAGGTTGGAATGATGAAATAGCGCAAGCGTTTTGGAATTCTGTATAAATGACTTTGTTGGAAATCTGAAGGTTGACCGTTAACCCATTGGCTAAGCCGCTGAGATATGCCTTTAAATGAAATCGCATTTACACTAACCTATTCCATCAAGTCCTTTTGATTGACGCCGCCAGTGGCCGTTACAATCAAAAGGGTCTTTGGTGATTAGGGCAGCCGGCACATATTCGTTTATGAGTGTTTGTTCAGCTGCTGTGGATGCGATCAACGCTCAACAGCATGCGATCTGTGCTTGCCAGCCGTTTTGTCTTATCGACACCGGATCTTTTTTTGTAGCTTTTTGTTGGGGTTTTCAAACGCTGTTAGCAAACAAAGAAGCATGCTTTCAGATTTCCAAAATAAAAAAAAAAAAATCGACAAAAACTGCGCCCTGAAAGCCATTTTGGTCAATCAGCATTGCTCAAGGAACGCCGCAAGACCCTTAATTGGGTAACGGTAATATATTAGTTTTATTGCAGTTATTTAATCATCTAACGGGACAATTGCAAATAAAAAGCCAAATAGTACCAAATGTAGACCTGAAAAATAGGATATGACTTGTCCTAAATTATAGGCAGTGGTTTTCGCCGACAGCATGACCCCGATAATAACCAAAGCTAGTGCAAGAACAACAACGGAGAAGGCCAAACTTCGCATACTGTCTAGTCCTGAAATCGTATAACATTCAATAATTAATGTCACTAAAAGTCTTACGCAGTGGCCGATGGAGGAATTTGAAAGCTGCTCGCAAGTAAAGAAATCCTGCTAGCGAGATTGATAACATGAGCAGAACGTAGCCCAAGTAGTAGATCGTTGCACCTTTCTGCATAAATGCAGCAGATAAGGCCAGCAATAGCTAACGCGAGGTTAACCATAATCATCGGATGCAGGAAGCAATAATGAAACGGAAAACATCATCGGACGATGGGTGGGTTTGTAAATTCAACCTGAACAGGACCCGGAGCTCGCACCGACTATGCGACGGGCCATCGATCAGTAGCGCTGACGCAGGCCCGGCTCCCGATAGTTTACTGGGATCGTACAAAGTCGCCAGTATTTAGCGGAGGGTCCCGGGCTGAGTCAGCCATTTTGTATGAGAATGCCAAAGCCTTCATAGCGAATAGAGAGGAAGGCCAGCCACCAGTACCTAAAAAAGGACCCGGCCGAGGTGATGGATGAGGAGATCCACACCTGGGTAAAGGACAAGCCGTTTTGAAACCATACAGAGGTTCGCCTAACGATGCCGTCACGGATCTTCTTATAAGTTTGATAAGATCGTGAAGGATAACGGTTGGACCAGCTTCCTTGAGAGCCCAAGAGAAAGCGGTCCAGCATGTGCTAAATGTCAGGATACTGCAGGCGCAGCCTGTGTAGTTTCTTGTTTCTGTCCGAAATAAAGTTTCGTTGCATGGTTGATTGAGGATAGCTGAGTTCGATCAGCGTCGTGTTTGGATCAACAACTCTGTTCTCATTCGTCGTAGTTCTTGTTTCCTTTGTTCCTGTCTTCGTCCTGTTTCTCATACTCTAACGCTATTGTTATCGCTATTGTTCTTATATTATATTCTTTCTTAGTTTATTCAACGTTGATTCATAACACTAAATAGGAATTAACATTGAAACTACCAGCGGGAAGCTCTTTCTTCGAATCCATCTAGTTCAACCACCTTGCATCTCACAGCCATCCGGCAACTATCTACGCAAGATTAAACCTCTTGAAAAATTCTCTTCAATAAAATTTATTCAAAATCTGTATAATAAAGATTGCTTTGAAATTTTTGAGAGTGTTTGAAACACTTCACATTCGGGAACTGCGCGGTCCCCGGAAACTCTCTTTACAGAAACGTGCGAGGAACGCAACAGAATCTTAACTCGGAATTCTGTACGAATCTTTTCACAGCTTCTTTCATGTAGAAAGTGCGCCACGGAACTTTAACACCGCTACAGTGACCTAAAACATTGACCTGGTGGACCATCTCAGTGATCCAGCACACGTCCTGCTTGACTACGTTTTACCAGTTCGCATAGGTAGCGGAACGGCCGGAACCCGCGAAAATGTCCTGACGCAAACTTTTCTTGAACTGGCGCGGCCCGTACCGAATAATCGCTACAGAAGACCACTACCGTAGGTATGCCTTTTTACTGTTATCTCAAACTGGGCGCGATTTTTTCTTGCCAAGCAGGACGGTGTTTTGAGAAAAAGCATCAGGAAATGTCAGCCGGCAATTCCAAACGAAATACACTGACTGCAAACCGACTACCGTCTTCCCCCGCACAAAACGCTTTCAATATTTCCAACTCAATATTTTCAACAAATTGGAAAACGTTTATATTTCCTCTGACATAAAGCATAGACGCTATAATCGAGGGCGTCAAACGGGTGCGTTATTTTTGTGACGAGGCAACTTGTCAAGGTGACTGATGAAAACCATGAAAACCACATGAAACCAGCAACTCCCACTTTTGCTATTCACCACAAGTGGGTTTACTCAACCCTGGGCCTGCCCGGCTCAAAACTGAAAGCCGGACTCTCCGGCGGCCGACGGTCGCTATGGCCACCGTTGCGGTTGAGCGATTTATCTTGATTCAGAGGTTGACGAAGTCTCCCCGTAATCTCTCGTACCTTCCGGGATTTATGACAGTAAGAGCCCCCAGGGCGTGCGGATTTCATCAAGATTTTATCGTCAGCGGTTTACCTGTCCAGGCTGTACGCGCAGTCTTCAGCAAGCCGGAGTGAAGCTATCCCCCGGGCTGATATACCTTCTGCAGCCTGCTGATATCCAGTTCCTCCTCTCGTGAAAATTTTCGCGTCCTCCGCATGGTTGCTGCAACAAACAGACTCACATTGGTTCGTGCTGCTAAAAGCAACCTGGAAGGGGGTCCGTTTATAGAGAGAATTAAAGCCGCGCGCGATGCCATGGCCCATGACGGTGCCCACTGTTTTTTTAGCGGGTTTTTGTAGTGCTGATAAAATTGCGAGACCCGCCGTCGCGCCATCTTTGCAAAACGTCTTCCCAGCCCAACTGTTTGCAGTTACGACCCGCTCGTAACGCCATCGCAAATGACAGCAGCCATGCCTCTTCCCGATCCAGACCTGCCGTGCGTCGATCTTCAGCCACCAAATGCTGATAAGACGAATTCAAAGTCGGATGCGTCGATCCGCGAGCGCAAAGGCTACATGTTCATGAGCATCGCCAGAATGCCGTCAACCATCTTGGTTATTGGATATTTCCTTCCTTATGTATGCACTTCCTTTAATTATTGTTTCATTGCTTATGCTGGCTTCTAGATTGCTCTAATGGGGAAGATGAACGTTGGTGAAAATGGCAAAGTTTCAGTGTTTGGTATAGCTGTGCAGCCGTCGTCGTTACCGCTTGTGTTTACGATGCTGTTCTCGGCGCTAAGCGTATTGCTATGTCCGATTGTTGGAGCCATTGCAGATTGCAGCCCGCATCGGAGGCGGATGCTAGCCTTAGCGAGCTTCAGTTCTGCTACGGCTCTGGGCCTATCATTCTTTGTCACATTTCATCATACATTATGGTGGCTTGGGGGTATCGTAATCACAGCGACACTGGTTTTCTCGACGGCCTCCGATCTTCTTGTTAATTCATATCTGCCAGAGATCACATGTAAAACTGTCTTGTTATCGTTTGGCGACTCTCTGATCTCTTACTATAGCTGATGACGCCCAGCGAAGCAAGCTTTCAGCAAAAGCTAACCTGTGTGGATTTACTATACAGGTCGTATTTGCTGCCATGGTTTATGTAGCTGTCTCTAAAGGCAAGGCAGATCTCTCTATCAAAGTCAGTCGAAATCAGCGTCTTTGCGTTTATTGAGGTTTCTGAATCCGTTCTAGGGAGGTTTATTTGACATGCCAAACGACAGCGCAAAATGGATGTTTCGCAACGATCTGAATGGTCTGTCATCATCTACGAGGAATTATGAGATATGTGGTAAAGACGAGCGTTGCATGCAGAAGACGGTTCCTCATAAATTCCCAACGTCTCATTACCTCAGGTATATCTCATTTCTTTGTTGTTGTTGATTGATCGCCAATGTTGAGCTTCTGTACTGATCGTGGCGACAACTGATGGCGGTTCATAGTCTCAATATTGATTCGAATTTCGCCCTACACCAGAAAGAGCAACTTGAAGGCTCCCAACTCAGTGATCGGTGGGTGCGACTTAATGTTGTGCTGAAATCTAATGAACCAGCTGGATTCTCTGGCGGTCAAGTGCAGCTTCGCTTATGGCCTGCAAAGGATGGCGAAGCTCTGGATGTCATACAGAGTGATTGGGAAACCATCAACAATGACGTTCTGCGGCTCGTTACTTTGGAGAATGTATTATTTATATTATTTTTCCACCTCCTTTGTATTCACTGTCTTGTTAGACACTCCCAGTTGACACTACAAACTTACTCTACGAAATTGCTTTTCGATCTTCACTAGACAAGACCCAACTTCAAATTGAAAAGGTGACCTGGTTTTTACACCTTTTGTCATAAATTTCATTTCTGTGGTTTAGATTGAAGTGATGTCGAAACCAAACAGCGGTATCCCATTCGCGGTTGCTTTTTGTGGAATCTGGTATGCTCTCTGGACGTTCTTTGCCATTCGAAAGCTCGGCAAGCGGAGCAAACGTGGCGATTTTAAGCTGACATTCTTCAATCTAATTGGTCATTCTTTTGTCGACCTTGGTGATCAGTTGCAGCATGAATTTCGGTTGGATATTTATATTATATTTAGGGCATCGAATTCGTCGTACTTGCCACAATTCCAAGTTGTCAAGGTTTATGATTGCCTTAGCTTTATATTCGGCCTCAGCAGGGACTTCCGTTACCATGGCTACTACGTTTTTCACAAACAACCTTGGAATCGCCAATGGTTCAGCCGGCGTGATATTGTGTTGCGCTATTCTTTTTGGAGCAATTGGAGCTTTTCTATATGCCTGGATGGGAAGTCAGATCGGATATGGACGAGCTCTGGCCGTCTCCTATTTCCAATGGATTATCACCTTGCTTCTAACCTATTCGCTCTTGCATGGGCCCAAAGATGTTGGCTGGATGTTCCTGATTGTTCCCATTTTGGGTCTTTGCTTTGGCGGAAGCTTAACGCTTGCACGATCAGTGTATGCGTCAATGATCGAACCAGGAACAGAAGCCGAGATGTTTGGAATGTTCAACTTTTGTCAGTGCTCGTTAGGCTGGGCAGCAATTCTGCTGTTTACCTTTGTCAACGAGGCGACAAATTGTCTTCGAACTGGATTTTTGTCTCAAATCGTGTTCCTGTTACCTGCATTGATTCTTCAACTAAGTATTGAATTCGAATGGAAAATGCCGAAACAGCAACCGGCTGTCGCTTTAGATAGTGTTGCTGAATCCAGATAATATTTAATTCACCATTAAGCCACCTACTAAACCTTTTCAAGATGCTTTAAGCTTCATCGATACCTATCGTAGGCTCGATATGTATCCAAATGCATGTGAAATAATGTCGCTATGGCTTGCCAATTCGAAAGAGTCTTTTCCGAATTGACTTTCCTTGACTTCGAGGATATAACCGCATCAAGCGTAGGATATATAGCTTAAGGTCACTTCGACAGAACTGATAGTTGAAACGAATGCTCAAGAAGAGTGGGTTTTGGCCAGTTCGTCGCATTATGTTTGCAGTAGGTATGGTGATCGAGTGGGAAAAAATGAAGCAGATCAAATTTATACTTAGATATAAGCCTCAGCAAGCTGTGACTCCTCTGATATCGCAGCATTTCGTTGCACTTATCGTAATCAAATAGGCTAACTTTCGACGGATGTGTGAATAGAAGACGACATCAGTGATTATGATCTACTCGTTACGCTACATAGGCGCCATCCATGTCAAAGGATCAGAATTAAAAGACATTGGTACCCTCGAAGCCATACAACGACTCAATCCCAACCAACAGCACCTGATCTGTGCCAGGTAAATGAAAGACTTATCACAATCAGATCGGAATGAGTCAATGGCACTGAAGGTATAGAACAGCAGCAGTTAAGTGCCGAGCGAGGGTTCCGAAAGAAGATTGCACTTGTACGCATCGACCAACAGAATGTTCTGACTGAGCCTAAGTGAAGGCGCTGTTCCTTGAAACACCAACCATGCCGGCTCAACGGCCGCAAATTCAACCATTTTGGGCGTATCGAAGGGTAAATTCATTTTAAAAAAATTTGGATTCATGAACGCAGCTGTTAATTACATGGCTGGCAAGCTCGGAACTCGAGATGTCCCCTTAACCACGGGGATGCCTCAGAGCAGCACAGAAACAATGCATGCTATTACATGGAATGGGACGTATGATGTTAGCTACAACGAAGTGCCGAAACCGGTTGTTTCCGATCCCGGCGATGCCTTGGTTCGCGTCACCGCTACCACCATTTGCGGATCTGATCTCCATGCTTATGCTAAGGAGATTCAAGGGTTCCGAAAAGGAATGATTTTAGGTGATGAAGAAATTAGAGGAAAGCCCTGCCCTTGATATCATTTTTATCAGGCCACGAAGCAATAGGAATCATTGAAGAAGTCGGTGAAGGCGTCCGAAAGCTTAAAGTGGGCGATCGTGTCGTGTTGTCGTTCTGCATATCATGTGGGCAATGCAGTCATTGCAAGCGCGGCCAATGGTCAGGCTGCGAGAAAACCAACCCGACAAAGTTGATGAAAGGAATGTATGGACATACATTTAGCGGGATCTATGGCTATGGCGAACTCGGCGGCTCGTTTGCTGGATCGCAAGCCGAATACGTTCGCGTTCCTATTGCGGAAGTTAATTGTCTAAAGCTGCCTGAGTCCGTTCCAGATGAGAAAGGCCTTTACCTTTCTGATATTGCGGTCACGTCGTTCCATGCAGCCGTTGACCTTGGCCAGGTTCAAAAGGGCGACGTGGTGGCAATCTGGGGTGCTGGTCCCATCGGCATGCTGACAGCGAAATGGTGTGAGATCTATGGCGCCAAACAGATTTACGTGATTGAAAATGTCCCTGAACGTATCTCGTTGGTTGAACAAAATATTCGAGGAGCGGATTCGATCAACTTTGATGATGTCAACGTGACTGAAGAGCTGCAGAAATTATGCCCAGAAGGTGTCGATGTTGCAATCGAATGTGCAGGATTCCGGTATGCGAAATCAAGTTTGCATAAAGCCGAGCGTGCTATGAAGATGGAGACGGATACAGCCGAACTTGTGAACGAATGCATCTACGCCACGAAGCTGTATGGGCGTGTCGTGCTGATTGCTGATTACGTCGGGTACACAAACCATTTCAATATTGGGGCGCTTATGGAGAAGCATATCTATCTATCAGGTGGTCAATGCCCTGTCCAGGCCTGCTGGGATCGCGTCCTGCATCATATTGAGAAAGGCGATTTCGACCCAACAATCTGTGTTACACATCGCGGCAAGCTGGAGGATGCACCTGTTTTCTATTCCAAGATGTTTTACAAAGAGGACGGCATCGTTAAAACGTTTTTACGACCATGAAAGCAATTCCCGATATAGCTCGTTATAGCAATCTCCCCTTAGTTCGTTATAAAATTCTTAGTTTCGGAAACTTGAGTTCAAAACTGTCAGGTAGATTCAAGCAGACTTGACGGACTGCAGGCTGCGATTGTAAAGCAGCAGCTATAGAACTGCAGGCGACAGAGGCGGGCGATTAGTCCATAGGCTGTGTTAGCTGATGGCAGCTTAAGGGTCGAGCAAGAAGAAGTCAAGAACTGCGATGATGTTGAAGGTGAGAATTGCGTCCTATCATTTCCAGGGGCGCTGTCTCCCGGCCCTGTCAGCCTCGTATTATATTGTGGTGTTCTGGGGTGCCAGTTGTAGGGCATTGGGGTGTCAGTAGACGCCACGCGTCGGCTTAACCACAATGCATGTGGAACCGAGCCCCACGCAGACACAGGAGCTTCAGTATCTGGAGATAGCTCAGCTCTATCACTTGTTGCGGCTGAGGTCGCTGTCCAATGTGGGTAGAAAGCAAGAGAGAGAGACAAATAGAGACAGCCAAACGATTAATGACTGATTTTTGATGACAGCCGCCATTTCTGAATCGGACGCTGAAGTTTTTTCGGAATGGTGTCCGCCGTCGCCGGAGGCGAATGGCGTTATCCGAGTTATTGCCGATCAGATTGTGCCAGATGACGAGCGGCAATACTGAAGTCAGGAAGCGCCTATCAATACTGGTGAGTAAAATTGAATCACAAAACGTCCGATTTCATCGTCTGGCTTGTTTTCTGGTGAAAAACGAGAGGCTGATTGATTCCAACGAATTTGTGCTTCCGGATACTCATGAGCCTGGAACTTTGCTGCTTCTGTCGTTTGATTACAATTTTCTCGATTGTCGCTATGACGAACGAAATTGGATCGTAATCGGCTATGTGAGAATATCGCATTAGATCTTCAATCGGGATAACATCCTGAATAGGTCTACGACGAAGGCACAGCTGAGCCACAAGCCGCTTTCGAATTGGATCTTGCTCATTTATTTAAGGTGAGAGACTTTTGGTCTCGTTAAGGTTCCCACTGTAAGTATGACTTATTCATAGACTTTCATGAGAAGGTTGTCGGATATAGTCATCGACGTTGCTCTTGAGCATCCAATAGTACGTAGCTAACATGTCCATCATTGCATTGTTCATTAAAGCTATTTAGCATGAAACCGAGGTGGGTCGAATGCAGTTGCAACTTTCGTGGTGGTTCACTGCGGATGCCCAATCCAATTTTTTTTCGAAACCTGTTCCGGCTAAGCTAGACCCCGTAACAAGCGAGATAACATTCAAATATTCGTGGAAAGGAGGCAAACAGCGTCATTGTGAGGCATTATCTTGGACTTCTAACTCTCGTTGCCCGTTCTGTTTCTTCATCTGTCCCGATGTCAGATCGCTGGTTCTGCATGTATCACTTTCCCATGATCGGCTTGATATCCGCTTCCATTCTACAACCATTTTTCTAGAACCGGTTACTTGTCATTCTAAGATCAAGCCAGTTGAATCAATGAGTGTCATTGGTGGTCGTTATACTTGCAAGTTACTGACAGACCGTATCTTGAAAGACCGTCTTTTGACTGCACGGCAAGCTGATGCTGTTGATGATGCTCGTAAAAGGCGCAGAACGGTTTCAAAATCAGTACAGCCAGCGCAACCAGTTTCGGCTCCGCCCAAGCCAAAGCGGTCTAACGGAAAGGTGAATGGCAAAGTAGTAAGCTTTTCTGTTTCTATGAAAGTTTCCTTACTTATTTTCTTCCATAAGGCTGCAGTGTCGAAAGCCAAACCATTTTCTGAAATCGTATACCATCATGGTTCCTTTTTTGTCCCCGTAAGAGTTGGAGAGTTGCCTGAAGGCTATAAAGATAGCGATCTGGAAATTGACGATGCATGGATATTGTCCCAACAAAACCAGGTATGCTCGTTGCCCATCTAGTTTGAGATTAACGTCTTATTGTCTGGTTAAACAGACAATTGCTATGTTTGAAGATGTTGAGAACGACGAGAAAGAACTAATGATCCTTTGGAATGAATTGAGGAAAAAGCAACCGGAGATTATATCAGATAAAGACCTTGCCCCATTTTGTGAAACATTTGCTACGACCATTCGTCGACATGATCGACGACTTAGGAAGGTATTATGACATCTTCATTGAGCGGTTGATTGTTCACAGTTGTTTGATAGGCGCTGTTAAATCATTTATTGGTGCTTTGGGAGTTCGGATTGCTCTCAAGTTCACAGGTCAAGAGAATCATCAGTATCTACGATGGACGAGATGAATGTCCCGATAGCAAAATTGATTATCATCAATCGGATGGGAAAGTTAATTATAACCAATCCGATATGAAATTTACTGTAACCAATTTTCTATGATTATTTAATGTATATTGTTATTAAACCATATTCCAAGCTTGTAGATCCCTATGGTGTAATGTGATGTGAGGATTAGATAAATATTTGTTTTAATAGTTCTATATTACAATAGTTCGTTATACGTTACGTACGTTTTTGTGACAATTACAATTTGAAATCATAATCTGCATTGAAATCAGCCATATGTGACAAAGAATCCAAATTGAAATTTTGCAAAGCTGCTGCAAAGTTTTGCTGAACTAGCTGACCCTCTCCAAACCGAATGGCTAATTGCAGGATCATTAGCAACTGTTGAATGCCAATAGGATATGGTATGGAACTGGAAATAGATTCCATTTGGGCATTCTCAACAGTGACGCCCAGATCCGCAATTATTTGCTTAAATTCATCGGCGTTCTGTACTTGAGGGACTTGATAGATGGCTTTGAAAACTTTACCGAACTCCATTGACTGGATAGCGCTATAATTATTAGTAGTTCCGATAATCATCAAGCGACGTTTGGCATTAGGCGGTGGATGGGTTAATTTCACAAGTAAAGCTTGCAAGACTGCATTTGAGAACCGAGGTCCTACTGGGGTATATTCTAATAGCCGCTCAATGCCGTCCAGAATAATAATGCTTGCAGAGGATTTATAAGCGTCGTTGAAGACCTAAATAATTATGAGAAAGGTTGCAAAGTCAAGTTGGAACACAACCTTCATCAGCTTCGCGACTTTCTCGTTTTCAGATAGTCCCAGATAATCGTTAGGGGCAACGAGCTTGACGAAAGGAACGTCTGATTGAACAGCAAGCTGAGCAGCGATGGCAGTCTTCCCGCAGCCAGGCGGACCATGTAACAGCACCGATACTAAGGGTGTATCATCAGACTCTTTGATATGCCTCACGAACATCAAGCCTAGATTATAATAAGACAGCAAAAAGCGAGAGGCGTTTTTCTGACTGACATTTATCCATAAATTTCTTGAAAGCCTCACCGTATTCGATAAATCCATTACGCAGGCAGAGCTTCAGATCTTCTCCACTGACACCAAAAGCAGGGATAATCTCCAGAAGCGCTTGCTCGAAATGTTGCATTCGAACTAAGATATCACTGACCGATTTTACGTCGACTTTATCTCCGGCCTTGATATCAATGTTGCCATACAGCGCAAAGGAGACGGCGCTTTTCACCAAACCGGCAAGCTCGGCCCCGCTGAAATTCTTTGTCTGTTGAGCCAACGAGCGTATGTTCACATCACTGTGCAAACAGCCAGATTCGCGCATCGCCCTCGTATGGATCATTAGAATATCGTGACGGCCGTTTTCGTCAGGCAGCCCAATCTCAACGTGAACCTCGAGACGACCTGGACGAAGCAATGCCTCATCAATCATATCTTTGCGGTTGGTCATTCCAATGACCAAAATATTGTTCAGCGAGTTGACACCATCGATTTTACTCAGAAGCTGGTTGACGACAGTATCATGAACCCCAGTACCACCACCGGTCGTTCCACGCTGCTTACAAATCGCATCGATTTCATCAAAAATGATAATGTGAAGGTCTGCATGCTCCTTGTTCTGAGCGTAATCCGCCTCTGCGTCTTCAAACAGTTTCCGAATATTCTCCTCGGATTGTCCGACGAATTTGTTGAGAATTTCAGGACCGTTGACGACCTTGGGCTCCCTTCCGTTCAGCATCTTTCCGATCTGCCTGGCGATCAACGTCTTTCCTGTCCCTGGCGGGCCGTGGAGCAGCATACCACGAACATGCGAAATCCCGAGCTTCTCAACAACATCGGGAGGAAACGTTCGGGAGGCGAACGCTCTTCGGAAAATTTGACCAAATTCCTCGTCCAAACCGCCAATTCCCATATCAGAAAATTTGAACGAAGGTCTCAGGATGTTGTTTCGCGATTGCGATTTGCTTTTGATTAAATTGAGCAGCTGGTCTTTCTTATTGGTTTCGAACGATATTGCAGTGGTTCCAGGCAGGATTGCCCCGAATCGAACCAAGGAGAATGGTTCCGATTTGCCGAGGTCGACAATTTCGACTGATTGTACAGTAAACTTGATACCAGTGCCTTGAAAATCAGCGACGAAAATCTGTCCTTTAGACCAAAGCTGGTCCGACATTCGTCGCTGGACGTGTTCTATCAAAGCATCTTCTTCGAGATTGAATCGAATGGTTTTTAGAAGAGACACTTCGATTTGCAGGAAAGCAAGATTGAAGTTGGATTTAGGCGGGATAACCAGCGATTTCACCTGACAGTTGTCTGACAGGGATGCACGAAGAGCGCTTCTTTGAAGCGCGTTCAAGCCAATCGATCCCTTCTCCAGGCTGTTCTCAGACCTATCTCATGAAATAAATTAACAATTCGCTCGGCAAAACAAGTTCCATACCGTATTTCGTAGACCAGTTCATCGTTGATAGAGACAAATGCTGTGTCATTATGGGTCGGTCGAATCAGAGCGGCATCTGCAGGACTAATAAAGACAGCATTGGTATAGGCTAAGCTCTGCGATGGTAAGTTAACCACTTTGAGCAACGCAGCCGGAGCCTGCATCGTTGGGAGTTGATCAGACGAACCGTCGACAAAACCCCAAATGGTACTGAGCCTTGGAGAATGAGACTGCTAAAATCTCCAAGCCTGATATTTCTATGCGTGCAACTTTTTTTTTGATTTTCTGTAATATCCACTTATGCAAGAGGGCTGCGCTACACGCACTTCAACGAAACATCGCAGACTGCTTTTTTTGTTAGCAAAGTACTGAGAATGAACGCTTAACAGTTGGATCTCAACAGTCAACACTTTTCTCATTCATGTTTTGTTTCAACCCAGTTTGCAGTCAGAAGGATTGCGTAAACGTTACTTGAGGATGATCTCAGACATTGCCCGCTGTATGTAGAAGCTCTGAATCAAGAAATAGACAAAGCGTGTGTTCTGCTTCATGAGAGCAGTGTTTCGCTGTAAAAGCATCATCGGTAATTATCATCACAGTCTCCGAATTCAATATCAAACGGCAGCCCATAATGGCAACGCATTGATACTGAGCGCTGCTGTTCCTGTTTTACTGGCTAGAAGAATCATTGTTTCGATTGGATGCCTGTGCCTGCAAAAGTCATCTACAAACGATGTGATTGAATTAGAAGTGATTAGAACGGCATGACATTGTCCAGAAAATCGAGTCAAGTCTAGCTTCGTATGAACTTTGAAAATGAATGCTCCCTCATTGCTGAAAGGCGTCAGTATCTTATCCCAGATGGACCTTGCTACTGGAGATCCTGTCATAAAGTCTACTTGCAAAAGCCAAAAATTTTTAAAAGGTTTCGACACCCGCTTCATCGAGCGTATTTTTCAGTGTTCGCTACACTCGATTTTTATGTAGGTTCCAGTTGTGCATGATTATGATCCTTATGAGACACTCTATAGTGAAGATGGTTGGATGGCGATCGGAACATTCCTCATTTCTTCCGAATCCATGTCGCGATCCCGAACTTCGCACGCTCTTATCTTAAAGCCATCATTGGCTATCCGCCCGATTGTTCGCGCCATTTCTGTTGAAGCTATCGATTGTTCTGCCACCGAACTGACTTATGAAATTGAACTTTTTGCTCAATTTATCTCAGGGCCGAGGATGCACTTTTCTAATCAGAATATAGCTGAATTTTTCGTTCTGCCGTCAATGAAAAAAGCACGCCTCCACACCCCAACCTTAAAGAATCCAGCCCCTACAACTCAGCTTGATATGGTACCGACATTACGAAAATACTGGATTGCAAAATATGGGAAAGCGTATAGCATAGATGATGGCATCCCGTGCCGGCTTGTAAATGTCACTCGTTTTGTTGACAGCCAATCTTGTCCTCCTGTACTCACGTATCCTTCAACATTCTTATGCACTTCCGAGTTAACAATCAGTCATGACAGACTGAACTCTATCTTGGCAATGAAGGCACTGTCTGGAAAAGTAGTTGCAAGCTGGCCATTGCTCGAGCTAACTGACACCTCTTAGATTCTTGATGAACTGAAGCAATCCCTCTTGCTTAACGGAACTCAATTTGTTCAAGTTTACCGTACTTCTCTAGCAAACCCATCGATTGTGATCTTACAGAAAGCAAGCACGTGTGGTGTTCTGGAAAGCTTTAATCACAATAACAGCGGTAAATTGCAAGATTTATTCAAGATGGCCGAACCGGCAGTAAAAACGGATACAGCAAATTTGAAAATCGACGCCTGTAAGGCTAAGCAATCTGCAAGTTCAAGAGCGATTGCATCCTTCATTGGATCTGCAACGGATTGCTTATCGCAACCAGTTTCTATGCCACTGACTAAAATGAAAATATCTCGCTGCCGGAGTAAGGGCGGTCTCACGAACGTCAAAGGCAAAAAATCAAGAACAACTGGCACAAGCAAAAAAAGTGCAAAACAAAGCTGAAAATATAAGCCGTCAATTTCACCTATAAAAAAAGGTTGGTGTCGCTATTTTTCCCCCAGAAATCCCCGTCTTTTTCAAAACCTGATTTCCAACAATGGCATATCAAATCACCGCACCCATCCCAAAAACTTAAAGTTGCTCCACCCATACCAATAAATTCATCACCACGCCTTCGAAAAAACAAATTAAACATCCAATTCCAAAAATATCATCCACCGCCCCCAGAATTGAACCCCAAATTAATCAGCAATCAACACCGAGCAGATGACACAACAGCACCACGTGCCACATGAGTTGAATTAAAGATACACAGCATCTCAACATTACCCATCCTCTTTTGTCGTTCATTATTATAATGGTTAGGGATGTATTTTCAATCCTGGAGCAATGCTTGCCGTAATCGCAATAAGCTATCGGTTCCAGACCTTTTACACTATGCACAGAAGATGATTGAGAATTGCCAATATGATAAGCTAAAACAATGTTTTGATAATTCAAGCTAAACCGATAATCCCGATCAGGATGCACGCTCCTCCTCCCCTGAAGCAAGCGACCTTCAGAAATAGGTTCAGATCAGAAGCCATCAACTTCAAACTTATGTAGCAACACCTATTGACCATCCTCCATGCAGCCCAAAGCCCCAAAATGCAGAACATAAGCTCCACAAGCCATCACAGCAAATGCCAGGATCCCCCCAGATAGAGCTTTACAAGCTTTGGTCTGGAATACGTATATACATCGGAAATATTGCTCTTACTACTGTAGACATGTCCGTTAAGAGACCAACTTTTGCGTGGAAAAATTTGCGCTTCGCCCGACTTTAGAAGACAGAAACGATTCGCACATTTGAAAGTGGTAGGAGGTTCTGATTATCTCAATAACATCACCGACGAAAGCGCAATATATTTCCGAAGTACGGTATGTCGGCACAGCAGTTATTATCCAAATTCTTTCGTTTGTTTGGCATCAAAATCATATCTTAATAGATAGAAATTAGGATTATAGGTATCAAATGAGCGCGCGCCAGGTTATCACAATCAAAGATGAGACGAGGACGCCACCAAGGACAAACATTTCAGACCACAACGTGCCCCGACAATCCAAACAAAACTTTTTGGTTTGTTTTAATTTAGAAATAAAATATATTTGGAGGAATTTTTGGGGATGGGTGGGGTGGTTTGATATTTTTTAAAATGTCATTCTCGAAATCGGGTTTGAAATCACGGGGATTTCCTGAAGGAAAAATATCGACAATTCACCTTTTTGATCTCGATCATGCAGTCGAATGCTGTAAACACAATCGTTTGCACGATCATGTTGTAACTGTTGTGTTCAAGCAAAGAACAACAAATCTCGTAGACCAAGCAGTAAGCCCCAAAACCCCAGAAGCAAGAAAAAAGCCTAAATTTGCTCATAATAGTAAATGTAATATTTATTGTTATAGCGCCAGTTTGACCAATAATAAATGTCGACAATTAATCCGAACGATTCTCTGGTTTCTCTGGTTCCTCAGATAGAACAAGCCGTTTATATGCAAAGAACAGGCCCCCAACACTGTCGCGGACGCTGTCGTATTCAGGTCCACGAGATAACAGGCCAATGGCTTGTAATCCGACAATGCCGATTTCTTTCGGTAAGGTGAAAACGCCAACTTTGCTCACGTGTTGCAAAGCAGCATGCGCCGTCTGTGATGTTAATGAAAACGCCGATCTGGCATTCTGGCAGGTCGTGCAGGCCAAAGACTTTGACTTGACAACAGCGCAATCAGCTAAACCGACTACATCAATAGGTAACTGATTGTGGCTAAAATCACGAGCATTGTGGATCAGATGTGCAGCCCTGGTCTTGATTCGGGAAACTGGCCCCTAACAGCAAATCAGCAAATTGAAAAACTTAGCAACCAGGGAAGATACCTGTTGTGAAGGGTTGCCGCCAGCCTGATCTTCAGGGATCACATAGTTCAGAGCACAAGACATTTTTTTCTGGACAGAGCTGTAGGTCGTCTTTGCTAGATCGGTCATGTTATGATTAGCAACTTCAACAGCCCCCTAACAAACCCGTTACAAATGCAATCAGGAGGCCTAGGGCCAAATCCATACCGACAAAGTAAAGTCCCCGTTTTTCTCCACAACGGGTTTATAAACATTCTCTTCCACAGCGTGAACTGAAAGGCCAATCGCCTTGTCAGCGACGCCGACGAAGGACTTGAGCGGTTCGGCGAAGGGCCGCGCCACTCTTTCAACGGCGCCATGAATGGTCTCATGGGCCTCGAGCCAGGACTTGACGCCGTCCACGCCGCTGGAGACCAGACGTTGCTCGCGGGCGGCTGCCACCAAATAGTCAACGGTCATGGGCACTGATAGCGACACAATGAAGACGAATGAGAGAGGGGTTGGAAATTGAAACGATGGGTTGGGGCCGCTGTTTGACTCGACTGCGTCTACGTAGTTCGGTGACGCTCCGCTCGCAATCACTGCGTATGGCCAAGAACGCTTCGCTGCTGCTCTACAGTAAGTCGGCTATACGAGATCGGATTGCCAGACCCGGGCAACGCAATGACGTTCAAGTCTGGATTCAAATTCTAGATTGAAGGGCCAGAACGTGAACGTGGCCAGAACATGCTGCGGTCATGATAATCGATCGGAACTGGATCTGTTCGCCAAGTGCAAAGTCTCATTGGTCTGACAGATTCTGCTTTGCGTTGATTTCCATCGTATATTGCAGCAGCTTGCTTGGCAGAATCTTGGTTTGGGGCGGCATTCTCAGGATGTTCTGTTTAATAATGCGTCTTTCAAACGTTCCTGCTAACAAAATTCTACTGACAGATTCTCTCAAGTTATGTACTCATTGAGTATATCGATCTGTAATAATACCAGATAAACTCTCATGGAAAGTTTCTTTGAAATATCGGATTAATGCGCGATTTCAATCTCGGAGACGTGATTCTGGGTCAGTTGAGGTTCATCTGGCTGAAGTCCCGATTCTGAATCAAAATTCGTTCCGTACAACCGGGATTCCATGGGGAAACATGCACAACTCGTTATGGGTCCTGCCGGAAGCGGAAAGGTACGTTTATGATTGTTACCTTCGCCGAGTCTTTGGTCACTATCTTATTATTCAGTCGACATACTGCGATTTGATGCTAAAGCATTGTGAAAACACAGGACGAACAGTCCATGTCGTGAACCTGGATCCAGCTGCTGAATCGTTCAAGTATCCAGTCTCTGCCGGTCAGTTGCACCGCCTTCTCGATTTCACTCTTCTGCTAATAACCTGATTCAGATATTCGGGACTTGATATCGGTCGACGATGTTATGGAAGAATTAGGCTTGGGTCCAAACGGTGCCTTGGTTTTTTGCATGGAATACTTGATTGAAAATATTGACTGGTAGAACGGCGCTGATGGGCTAATGTCCCTAGACTAAATCGATTCAGGCTCGCTGAGCAGCTGGGCGACTATGCTGATGACTATCTGATTTTCGACTGTCCTGGTCAGATTGAAATCTTCACCCACGTCGACGTCATGAAATCCTTTGTGACGACCGTGGAACGTCTCGGCTATCGTGTCTGCGGCGTCTTTCTGCTCGATTCGATTTTCATCTCGGATGCTTCCAAGTTTATCTCCGGGATCATGGCCTGCCTCAGCGCCATGGTACAATTAGGTACGATTGTTCGATTCTTCGGGTGCTTGCTGTAATTAGAATCTGGCAGAAATTCCACATGTCAATGTTCTTTCGAAATGTGATCTATTGGCAAACAAACCAATGCTGGAGAAATTTCTGGATACAGATCTCTCGGTGATTCTACCAAATCTTTGCCAGACAATGTCGGGAAGGTTTCGGGCGCTGAACGAAACTATAGGCGAACTGATCGAGCAGTATTCTATGGTCTCATTCCTACCTTTAAATCCCAACGACGATGATACAATTACATATCTTCTATCAAATATCGATGTCGCAATTCAGTATGGCGAGGATCTCGAGCCGTTGGAAACGAGGGATGACGGTGACCGAGAAGAAATCGAATAAATAATTAAACTAAAACAACCGAGGCTGACTTTTACTGTTCTAAACTGTTTGTTGTAACTGACGTTTTACTTATGGCGAAAATATGTTTAGAACCATCTTAACCGGTCAGGAAGACACTTAGAAATCGTCATGCAGATGCGTTTCCAGATCACCGTTGCCGTTGTGGTGGAATCGCCCATGAGGATTCTAAACGCATGGTCTTAGACTGCCTATCGGAATACCAACGAACAGTAACTTACATGGGCATGGTGGTGGCCGTGCTTCCAGTCGTGAGGATGCTTGCCGAGATCACCCGCTTCTTCATGGGCCTAATTTAAAGGTCATTATCAACCTTCGATACAATTGAAAGCGACTTCAAACCAGTTGGTGCAGCGGGTTCGGCGAGATGCCGGTCGTCCCACCGTACGGATGAGGGCCGAGAACGTCAGGGTTGGGGTTGACACCTTCTTGGAAATCGCTGTGAACGTGATCGTGTTCGTCAGGTCCATGACCATGGGTACCCAACATGCTGCTGTCGCCAAAAGCGCCACCGCCAGCCATGCCACCAAACCCACCGGAATGGTAACCACCGCCACCCATCATCGAGCCGACTTGGCCATAGCCACCATAGCCATCGCCATAGCCGCCCATCGGGTAGTTGGCAATAAGATCGCCGCCACGTTCGGAATCGTAATCGACGCGATCGTAAGGAAGGTTCCCACCTTCTCCTCCGAACAATTCGCCCATGTGCTCCCTATCAGCCGGAAATCCACCATGGCCTCGGTAGCCTCCGTATTGGCCAAGCCCCATTGCTCCAGCCGCGACGTCACCACGATGAGGGCCGTCATCGTACGGATAGACAACAGGGTACGCAGGCGAACCACCACCACGATCAGGGTCGGCATCAGGACGAGTGTGTTCATCATCCAGATGGTGCTCTAAACTGTGTCCATGCTGGAAATACCCGTCTGCATTAACAATAAGGCCAAACTGCCCCGAACCTTTGTGAGCTTACCGTGATGGGCGTGCGTCTGGAAAGTTAGGTTAGAGGTGGCAAGATTTTTGAAACTGTCATTGACTTACAAAATCAGTGAGTTCGTCGTTGACGTTATGTAACTCCATCAACTCGAATCCATTCGACAGCTGACCGAGAAACAAACCGGCAGCGAGAAGTAGATACTTCGACATAAACACTAGGTTACTGTTAAGATTTCGTTAGAGATCCCACGACCGCTTATGCCGACGTAAGCGATAAAAATGAATTTCTGATATGGCTGCATAAGTCACTTCTAAGGCAGTAGTCATGAGTTCCTCAAACCGCTGAGTCATGGCTTCTGAATATTGAAGTCATACAATGATTCAGACGTTGACTCACTGACATGAACGAAACGGATCAGCGAAGCAAGATTTTTTACCCTACTGGGAGATTGCAATTTGCAAAGGAGGATCGAGGATTTCACTACGTGAGAGACATCAAGCAGAAATAGTGTGCTTTCACATTAATTGAATACAGGATTTGACAATTCCTTTTCCAATTGTTCGATCAATCTCGATGAGCCCTTGCCCGACCAGGCTATAAAGCAAGGAAACCACTTCTGATTTGCTTTCCAAGAGGTCGCCCACCTGAACATGATCCATCAATTGAATGTCGCAGTCATATCTACACGGTGCTTTCCTGACCTTCGTTTTGAACTCTTCCAGGGGCATTACTCCTTGATTATCACAAAGCACAGATAACACTATTGCGAATGGTTGTTTGCTTTCCAAACGCCTTTGTACTATAGAACGAATGGCATGCCTAATAAATCTATTCAAAACTGGATTCGTAAATATCGTAAAGCGGTACCTAATAGCGCCTGCTTGCTCGACTTGAGAGCCGTTTCTACTCTGGATCGCGTTAAATGCAGATTGCGCTTGGTCCAGCTGACGTGTCAAATCATGCAACTCTTGACAGTTCGAACTAATTGGGAATAAAACAGAAAGCATAACAATCACAATTGACTTGATATTACTTTTCGGACCGTTGACGCGCTTCATCCAGTTCGTTCTCCAATGCTCTAGACTCCTCTTTGAGTTCGGATAGGCTTGAGCCATGAAGGCACTTCTTCTCATCGTCAATCATTTGCTCTATATGCTCCAATTTGAACTCTAATTCAGGTCCTTGATCAATATTCTCATCCGATAACTTGCTTAAAGTTTCTTTTAAAAAAAGAACTTGCTCTTTCAAAAGGTCTGTACAATATCAATAAACCTACTTGATGTAATTACGTCGCGATACCGATTTCAGCCTCAATATCAGCGACAAAGTCATTCAACTTCTCGTTCAAGCGATTTTCCACAAACTCTTCATTCGGCTCTGGACACTGCTCGCACAGGCTTTGGAATTCGAGGTTGGCAGACTCCCATCTTTTAGACAACTCTGAAGCCGCATCTGGCTTCTCTCGCCTCAATACAGTCAGCAACTCATGCATGCTTGCTTCTGCAGGGTCGAGTTCGACGTCAGATCTCTTCGCTGACGAGTCGAGATATCGCAACTCGTCACGTTTAGCTGGTCGAATCTGGCGTCCTGAAGCTGCAGCAGCTTCAGCTGTCGACCATCGTTGATAACCGAAGAGACCAGCAGCTGATTCTAAGGCTAAAGTCGCTTGTGAAAGCGAATCAGGTAGGTCGATTTCACCCATTGAATGGATAACATATACAAAGGGCACCCCGCAACCCCAAATTGGGGTCAAAATTGTCGGAAACCTTTCCTGTATTTTAAAAGCCTTATCTTCTTGATTTTATGTGATACCTAGCAATCCCATACAGAATTTGGATGAAAGATCAGCGGGCCATAATGGCACACGCCACATCAATTGACTGTTGTTGAGATGGCAGCGTCCAAGGCGATCGAGACTGCAACAGATCGCCATGCGTATCGTCAGGGATTATCTCCCTATGCAATTCTGTCTAGTATTCATACACATCTTTATGCACACCATCGAACATGCCGGGAATGGTTTCTAGCTATCGATAAGCGCCGATGCGGTTATGTTCTTGATGACCAGCTTGTTGATGCATTACAAGATATTGGAACGCACCCAGCTATTGCTGAATCTGTCCAATTACGGCGCTTGATGAAAGAATTTCCACGAGATGCTCCTGGTCGCTTTAATTATGACGAATTCAGCCGTTTCATTTGCCAGTATTTGGGCTCGTTGATGCCAGAGCCTTCGGCAACTAAACCCCCAAATGTGCCAGAACATGACGAAGCTACTGCAGTAGCGGCTGTTCGGTAAATATCGATTTGCATTTACCGTCTGATTCATGACATTTCGTTATGCATAGGTCTGAGCTCTTGAATAGAGCGAGAAACTACCGAGAAGCATTTCTGTTGGTTGACGATGGCCGACAAGGATGCTTGCCTTTCGACCAATTTCGACAACGCCTTGTTGAGATAGGAGTTAACCCCAAAGCAGTTCGGTCAAACGGGTTTGCTGACGCTCTGGCACGGTTGAAACCAGATGTTCCTGGGTATATTCAGTATAACGACTTTCTATCACTTCTTCATGCTTATCAAGAATCTACACCAATAAAGAACTACTAGTCGACAGTTTCAGCCTTTGGTCAGTCGCCGTCAGCTAGTGAATTAAATCGGGCCTTGACTGACCGGACCGGTCATAATAATCTCGACGACCAACAATGGCGATTATAAACACTTCATTCAGTATTGATTTCTCCAAAGCCCGTTCAGTCGTAGCTCTCGTGATTGATACATGAATTGATTCGGTGGTGGAGTGGTTAACACGGTCGCCTGCTAAGTGGCTGCCTTCTGGGCGCGCGAGTTCGAATCTCGTCCGAATCGTTTTTTTTTTCAAGGAACGTATCGTTGGCAGATCCAGATCATGAAGGGTACCTCCATCTAGGAGCTTTATGAATCAGGAATAGGTTGATCCTATGGCTAAACTTCGGAGAATTCTGCTTCGTTATTACCCACCTGGACTGATACTACAATATGAAGATGAGTTTGGCGAATTATGCAGTTCGGATATCGATTTGCTGGATTTGACTCCAGAGTAAGAAATCATGGTCTCCAGCTAGAGTGTTCTGAGGCATGACAGATCCGATCCATTTTTAGTGGCCTCAATGATCGTTAACCAACATCATCTGCTGTCTTCTAGAAGAAGGCCCAAGATACAGACTCTTATTGAGAGTATGTCTAAGTTCATCAAACTGAACGGGATCTGATCGAGGTAACAGGGCTGCAAGAGAAACTGAGTCAAAGATCGAAGGCTGATTTCCAGCTCCGACACGTGCTTCAAGGTCATGTTCTTCCTCTGACAAACTGTGCATTCAACAAATCCGGCACAAAGTCGTTATTCAGCTAACATATTTTAACTGTTTCTGAACGTGAAATGTGCAGATTCGTCACTGGTAGCTATGATCGAACTTGCAAAGTTTGGGAGACCGCCACTGGCCAAGAACTTCTCTCGCTAGAAGGCCATCGCAACGTTGTTTACGCGATTGCTTTCAACAACCCATTTGGCGACCGGATTCTAACAGGATCGTTCGATCGGACCGGACGAATTTGGAACGCGGAAACCGGCGAACTAATCCATATTCTAAGAGGGCACCTGAAAGAGATCGTTTGCCTGTCATTCAGCCCCGATGCCAAGATCGTCGTGACCGGCTCTATGGATGGCACTGCCAAGACCTGGGACGCCACTAAAGGATTGGAGATCGCCACTCTGCAGGGTCACTCGGTGCGTAACATTACACCTGCTCCATAACCAAATGTAATCATGTTAATCTCAAGGGGGAGATAGTCAGTGTGAATTTCAGTCGAGATGGGGACAGGCTGGTGACAGGGTCGTTCGATGGAACTTGCCGGATATGGGAAGCTGAATCGGGGAGGACCTTGTTCGTCCTGTCTGGACACGCGGCTGAGATCTCCAACTGCATGTTCAATTTTATTGGAGACCAGGTCGTCTCTGGATCGATGGATAACACTGCTCGTGTCTGGAATGCAATCACTGGAGAGTGTCAACTCGAATTACAGTAAGAAAAAGTTATCAGGCTAAGGATTCAATTGAGATCTTTCAAAAGCGGGCATTCTGAGGAGGTTCTCGACGTTGTCTTTAACGCATCTGGAAGCTTGGTAGCTACTGCGTCTGTTGATGGAACAGCAAGAATCTACACCTCAAGCAACGGGAGATGCATTGCAGTAAGCTGAACTCAGGCTTTGTGAAGACTGAAGGTGCAATGACAAGTTTTAGATTTTAGAAGGACATTCTGATGAAGTTTCAAAAGTATCGTTCAACCCACAAGGAACCGAACTCATCACCGCCAGCAAGGACGGAACTGCCCGAATCTGGGATGTTGCTACTGGGAACTGCCTCAACGAGCTGCAAGGCCATACTGATGAGATATTTAGTTGCGCTTTCAATTACGAGGGAACTGCAATTATTACTGGTACGTTTAGAAAGACAGAAAATCGGTCGGCTTATTGTTTCAGGATCAAAAGATAATACATGCCGAATCTGGAAAATAGATAGCGGCTTGGAAGGGCATTAAAATAAAGATATGATGGTCCCAATCACTGACAATGATGTTTACACATTATACATATTACGAAACTTTAGATATTATTACAGATTTCTTAGACAGTTTCAGTGCTTCGGGACATAGATATAAATCATAAATCATATCATTCTGATCACACGCATGTGTTAAGCATTCTCCATTCAAAGAATCGCATTAACGCTAGATAGTGCATCAACGCAGCAACAACCACGAATACATGGAATATCGTATGGCTGTGAAACTGAAACATCATATTACCAAGCGGATATCAATCAGACGAAAAATTGTTACCCAGATATCAAACTTTCCAGGAAAGAGACTTTCAGGTATTTGTGTACTGTAAAAGATAGCACCGATAATATAGCAAAGTCCACCTGCTGATAATAGCCACATGATGCGCTGCTCTCCAGCATTGATCATCACCATATGGCAGAGCGGAATCAAATTTGCTAGTCCAGCGACGGCGAAGATCGTTGCACGAATACGTCGAGCTTGATGTCCGGATAGATGCTTCGACATGCACAGGAAGAAAGCAATTGTAGGTAATGAGACGCCAAGTGTCATATATAAAAGGCGAAAGAATCGTGAACAGTAGAAGCCATAGTATATCGCAGGCACCATGGAGCCGGCTATTAATATACAAATCCCGGCGTAATCTAGCTGCTGAAGCAACGTATATGCTTGTTGGGAACGACAGTAGAATAGGTGAAATATGGCTGAGAACAGTAAGCAAGACATGGCGGCACTGATAAATACAGCTAATGGCCATCGTGGCAGAAATGCAATCGCATCTGGGAATATAGTCTGGAGATCAGAAAGAGCGGACGCTGAGCACGATATAAGCAGCCAGGATTGAAACAATCGGACTCAGTACCTTCGAGCCGGATTGACCGAAGAAAGGCTGATATTTCCTGCAGACGATGTTTAGCTGATTCAACGGCATGGGCTGAGACATGAGGGAATGATGAAAGAGAATCGAAAACCTTATCAACAGATTCTATGTAGGATCAGTAACAGACCAGCTAATAACGAGTGCCCTCTCACCAGAAAGCGCTCCGCGCATGCGATCTAGATCAGCAACTGAGCATGTCTCGCAGACGCCACCCACAGCATGTTTGATTGCAGTCAGCTTCTCTCTGAATGATTCTAGATAGAACATGGCTGTCGAGTTAGATGGTGGATTCAGATGACCGCTGATATCTCTCGTTAGATCAGCCAGTCGATCATAGATCTCAACCCAAGTTGGAAGCCGCAGCTGAATTGAGTCCACCATAGCTGAGCAATGCTGCCTATATTTTGATATCGCCTCAGCTGACAGCATCAGACGTTCGTCCAAATGGAAGTAATCAAATCCATCTGTTGCACCATCAGTGAGAGCCGAAATTCTGAAACGCTACTAACATGGAGAGAGAGTCATCATCATAGAGAGCAATAAAGCCAAGAAGATGAAGAAGCCTATCAAATGGGTCCACACATTCAAGGTTTCATTATGAAGTCGAAACATAGAGCTCAGACATAATCTCCATGAGAAATTCACACGATATCCAGTGGCTATATGAGGATTGTCTTTCAACCAAGCTGGGACTTTATCGTAGGTCGCCAGCAGATATTTTCGCACCTTCACAGCACCAATTTGCAGGACTCCATCTCCAGTAGAGCTGACGAAAGTCGTCTCTTCTTTCTCCTTCATAGTGACACCATCATTAAATATTTCTATTTGTCGCCTGAGCTGCAGCAAATCGGGACTGGACCGCCTGCGAGCCCTTCTCAGAGCCATGGTGGGAATTCCACCAAGAAGGCTTCCTTAAGCTGAGCGTGATGCCGGAGTTGAGCCGGATGGAAGTTGCAGACCCCGAGCCGAAGACGATCGGCGGGTCTACTAAAGTAAAGCTGCGCAAAGTAGTCGGTCAGACAGAGCAGCGTCATGATAGATACCATACCGAAGTCGCCAATTTATAGCTCTCCTTAATATATCTCTGATTACTGTTTCATACTGAACCAAGCTCACCGAAATGTTCCCGAATAATTTATTTCCGTGTATTGTAACATTGGAATCCTTCCTGATGAACTAAAGCTCTCATTCTTCAGTTACAACTTCCCGGCTAGTGTTGTATAGAATCCTGATGAATGATGGCCAATTTTTTGGTTCTTTAAAGAGGCAACCAGATAGCCCGACCCCCGATCGTCGATACGTGTCGGGCATAACTCGGTAAAGAGTAAGAGACGGAATCTGCGCACCACAAAGGTGACCTCCAATTTCTTGTTTTATTGATCATGACGAAAGTTTCCACATACGAAGTGCAGGTCGTCGGTCGGGATGGCCGGCATTTAGCAACGTCGGTCCTATCGTACTCCTGTTGGCTCTCATTCACGAACATTTGGGTATAGTCTTGCTCTGGATGGAGACGCCAAAGTTGTTGATCTAAAAAAATCCTTCTATTCTCAAAGTAAACGAAGTTTGATTGATAGCCAGCTTAGAATCGCAACTAAACTATAGCTTAGGACAGGGATATCCGCCTTGTCGCCAATATTATACAATTGGAACTGGGCCTGACCGTGTCGTCCTCAAAGGCGATCAAACGCCTTTGTCTCAATTTGGTAAAGCATCATATGTTCTTACGACTACCGAAATTAAAGATTTTTATGAAGGGATTGGGCCGTCCTCTAGCAACAAAGTCGTGTTTAAAGATTTGGGTCCCCAAATCGCCTGGCGAACTGTGTTCTTCGTGGAGTATCTCGGCCCCATTTTAGTTCATCTGCTTGTCTGGAACCTCCCATCGCTGTTCTATTCGCAACCAATCACCAAGCGGTACCCGTCTCAGACGTAAGTCTGCTTAGTCGACTTTCCACGACATGCCCTAACTTGTACTAGAATCGCGCTCGCCTTAGTCATAGTTCACTATGCCAAGCGAGAGCTCGAAACCGCATTTGTCCATCGATTCAGTGCTGCTACGATGCCTATTTTTAATATCTTCAAGAACAGCTTTCACTATTGGATATTAGGTCGTCTGTCGCTTAATGTCAAAAGCTGCTGCTAATTAATTTTTAGGCGGCTTGTCGATTGCATACTTCGTCTACCATCCTTTATACACACCCTTCGTCTCTACAAAGGGAGCCTGCATTTGTGCTTCTGTGTTTATTACCTCCATGCTGTGCAACTTCTATTGCCATGTCATTCTGATGAATCTTCGCCCAGCTAACTCTTCTGTTCGTGCGATCCCTAAAGGATTCGCTTTCGAGTATCGCTTTGTTTTCTCTGCTTATATCAATCCGAATTTCCTTGCTACAAATGATTTTCTTTTTTTGTCTTACAGCATTACGATGCTGATTAATCGTTAGGTATGTTTCGTGTCCCAATTACTTCTTTGAGATCATTGCTTGGGCTTCTTTTGCCATCATGACGGGAGCCTTGACAGGTTAGTCTGAAATCTGTTTCGCGTGGAAGCTAAATTTGCTTCAGCCTATCTCTTCCTGATCGTCTCTGCTGGACAAATGTATATCTGGGCTGTTGGCAAACATAAAGCCTATCGCAATGAGTTCAAGGATTATCCGAAATCCCGAAAGGCTCTGATTCCTTTCATTATCTGATTAAATTAAGCCCATCACATCAAATTCCTATTTCCATAAAAGCTCAATGTTTTGCTCAGAAACAAATATACACTTCTCGAGGTTTTTTCACTCTATTAGTCTATTTGCATTCCTATTCCGGGACAATTCTCTTTCGTATTGGTGATTAGCATACCAATCCCAAAGCGTACTTAACCGATCTGCATCGTCAGAAATGGTAATGCATAGCCTTGTTTCAAACTGGGTTTCAATATACAAAACGAGCTACTCTCCCCATGTACTTGTGCAATTATGCTTCCTGTCGTCGCGTCTAGACCGGCTGATCGACGTCGACGAAACTGCTCCGGAAGACTTGAAGCAGATCACCTGGAATGTAACATTACAGTTACGTGAGCGGACTGTATCATGGTTGGGAAGGGTCACCCCAAGCCCCCTTATTGATCATTATATCGCCTCACTAACCTCTATATCAAATCCAGAATGTGTCCTCGCTCACTTTTACATAGTTTATTCTGGATTAATCGATATCGTCGGCTGCACGACCTCGTTGGAGCGATATAGAGAGGTTTCAGAAAGATATAGACACGAAGCTGAGTTGTCAGCCGAATCTGTTAAAGACCTGATGAGTGAATCTGATTGCGTCCCCAAAGAACCACGTTGTCCATTTGCTAAAGCTTCGCCGGCTTCGCAATCAGGATGTCCTTTCTTAGCTGCTAAGTCACAATTTCAAGACACACCGAGATTTCTGACAGCATCGATCGTTGCCTGTATAGCGGGTGACTAATGTTAAAATTTCATTCCCAGCTATTAAATACTTCTTCTTAGGTGGCATAATGGTCTTGTCAATAGAGGCCGGAAAGCGCTTGCTCGGCTACTAATGTTACTAATTAACAATCCACTTTCTTATTGAGTTCGATGACGGCTGAATGTACTGAGCGGATTCGAAGTAGGTCGATATATTAGAAATTTAACATCGAGGTAAGGTCGGTGGAGGCATAATCGGTGGTAGAACGGGCGGGACAGGGCGAGGCGTTGCGGTTTGCGGTAAAGGTCTTGACGTCGGCCTTTGGATCTCAATTGCTGGTCGCCGAGTTATCTCCACGAGAACTGTCACCAATAGTGCACATCCATTGGTTAATAGAATGACAGCGATACCCAGAAGAGCATAGAGCAGAAGCTGGCTTTGATCTTGTGCCGCTGAGATCAAGTAGAGAATTGCCACTGAACCTGTTAAGCTGAACGATCCAATGAGTAGTCGGGACTCCAATGGATACAGGTATGTAATCATTGCTCTGGTTCGGAAGACGGCCGATCACCATCTAAAATTCATCGGATAAACAGCAAAACGACGATATAGCAATGTCTCTTCTTTAATCTGGGGCCTTCCCTTTGCTAAAGTCGGCATCAGTGGATTTTCTAGAAAAGACTTTAAAATATTAGTCGGTATATTCTTGAACACTTTCTATTCTGGATAGATTCATGAAGCAAGCAGCTCTGAACGCATTAGATTTGGCACTGAATACTGTAATGAGCAACGAATGGAGCAGCATTTCATGAAAACTATCGATTACATTATGCACCATACAGCCAAGTATTGTTATCATGCAGCATTTGTTTCATTCTTTCTGAACTGCGTAGATCGCCGACTACTTTGGATTCGGGTCGTATCATAGTCGCTCATGACCCGGAACGAATCTGGTTCGGATGAGGCCAGCTCACAAGATGAACCCAAGCTTGAATCTCTGGGAAAAATGAAACAGCGCCATAACCAAGAGAAAAAGGTCGACCACCTGGTGGTTTCGCATCGGCTGCAAATTGATGATATATTAGGACCTGAAACAACAATCAAAGAGCAAAGATAAAAAGCAAGCCAAAGCAAAAATTAAAGATCTCGAAGCTGAACTTAAGGCTCGGCATGAAAAAGAACTCGAAGATCGCGAAAGCGTCATTGCTGCTGACAATCCTCCCGATGAACCCATCGTTCCTGTTGTTAAGGGTCCATCTAAAAAACAGAGACAACATGTAAAGCGTCACTGTTCCCTTTGCATGAATTCAATGTTGTGATAGGAGAGACGGTTAGCTGCAGAAGCGGAAAGCAAGCGAAAGCTTGACGAAGAGCTCAAAGATGTTATCGATTATAGGCAGATCGAGTGTGAGAAACTCGAATCGAAATTGACGCCTTTGAATTTAACCATCATGGATATTCGCCCGGATGGTCATTGCCTCTATCATGCCATCGCTCATCAGCTGAAGCTATGCGGCATATCTGTTCCTGAACCAGGCTATATCCATCTTCGAAAGCAGGCTGCTGACTACATCCGAACACATCCCGATAATTTCCTGCCGTTTCTGTTAAATGACGAGGGCGAACTGATGACGTCGGAAGAGTTCGCTCGGCATTGTGATTCGATCGCCAGCGTCCACGAAGTACTCTGGGGCGGACAACCTGAAATCTCAGCCTTGGCGTCGGTTTACAAATGTCAAATCATGGTGTATTCAGCAGATGCTGACCCGATTGTCATGATGGGTGCACAGATTCCTGACGATTGCATCACGCTGCGATTATCATTTCACAAACATATTCTAATGGGTAATCATTATAATTCAGTCGTCTGTGTTTAACCATTCTGTATTTGTCATGAATTGGGTCAATCAGTTCTTCTTGGCTTGTTGCTGAGCAGGAGCAGCACCCGCTTTTGATGGTGCCGAAGGGCAGTTTTGGCATTGGCATTTACCAGCCGGGCAGGCACACGATCCACCGTTCTTGGCTCCGCAGGTTGGCTGAGTTTGGGCCGGCTTGTTGCCGCCACAGCATCCTCCTAATTGGCTGCTTAAGACAAACTCGCAGACGACGACACCGCGACCTCACCTTTCGATTGACAGCTGCTCATGATTTAAAAGAAGAAGGTTATCGAAATGAAGGGTTGGAAGCTGCCAGGAGTTGAGCAGCTGAAAAGACTCGAAGTATGAGTTGATCGACTTAAGTCGCAGTCTGCACTGTACAGAAGCCGCCACACAGTCGCTAAATTCATGCATGGCTGTGACAACTAGCCATGGCTAAAACATAATCTCAACAAACTGTGACAACGATCGAGATTCTGCGAGAACTTTCTCGGTACCAAAGGGGGGTGACAAGATGTCATTAGTAGGTCCTTGGCGGGCATTAGGTAAAGAAGTGAATTGCAACGAAGTTTTATAATAACAAAATATCAATACTTGCAACTGGCCTTGAGAACCGGCAGTGAGTACAAGCTTGGGCAGTTGGTTCAGGCATTCGTTAAGCAAGGCGTTATGGTGATCAAGCCCTGGACTTTGTGCGAGAACTTGGGAGCAGACGGCGGTCTATGCGAGCCCTGGCCGATACGAAGGCTCAGAGCCCAAACGACCCATCGTCGCTGGACAGTGGCAAGATGGTCAGATACCCCTGCAACATCCCAGCATTCCAGAAGCTGATAACTGACACCGATCGACTTCACCTCACCGCTTTCAAAGAGTAAGTAGATGTCGCCACAGGGGATTTAGGTTTAAAAGTAGCAATGCCATCTAGTATTCGGTAGTATTCCTCGCATACGTTGTGCTTAGAGAAATTGTATTTAAGGATAGACGAAGACAGATCGTAGAAAATCGATCAAAGCGGATATCTTTTGATCAATATCAGACCTGGTACAATGGTGACATCGGACTCAGGAAAACCAGATGGACAGGTTGGAGCTACAGGACTAAAGAAGTCGAAATCATGGCAGCAGCTTCTTGATTCAATTCGTAAAGGATTTCCATTGCGGTCAGCACGATCCAAATCCGAGTTTACTCCTCCAACGTCGCATCCAGCCGTCCTTGTTGCACAGGAAGACCAAAGTGTGCTTCCAAGGCGAGTGATCGAGATCGCACATTCTCTGCCCAGCCGACGGGGTACACAAGCCGAAGTCGGGATCGAATCCTGCATTATCCCTTATCTGCACAATGAGATCGACATCGCAGCAAATCATTTACCCATTGTGGAGCGTTCTATGTGTTTCAGTGCAGAACATAGATCATCGCAACCGAATCCTTTACTCTTTCCAGTACATATCACGACAGATCAGATTCCAAATCGCCGACATACCTTTCACGTTACAAGGGATTAAATTGTGTAAAATCTATAAAAAAAATGGTGGCGTTTGCATGGTGATAAATTCGAAATTATTGTCTGGAAAGAGACTGGATGTACAGGTTCATCTTTGATCATTGAAACGTTCAGGCAGTTTAGCACTACCAGTAGGTAAGATTTGCTTAAAATCGCAATCCAAATAGCGAAGACACCAGAAACTGACAGGTTTGACTAACAGTATGATCAAATTCCAAGCACTACAAGAACAGTAAAAGCAAGCCAAGGTCTTCATATTTCTGCTACTAAGTGCATAACCGATCAATCAATTTCATTTTCACATTTTCTCGCAATGTGAAAAACTCATCTACGGAAAATGGACTCATCTCCTGAATAGAAATTGTTAAATCAACGGATTTCATAAGTTGATTATGAATAGTGTGTGCGGTAAGTGAATCGTTCGTTAAAAAAGGGCGACATGAATGCTCAACCCATGAAGGAGAACAGACCGGAATCGCCAGCTTGTTCTTTGCTGAAAATCTCGAAATACTTGAAGATAATTGTTACGGCCAGAAGAATACCAGTTCCGGAACCAATGGCTCCAAGGAAATCGGCGAAGATCGATAGAGCTCCAATGCACATACCACCAAAAGCGGCCGCAATCGGAATGTATCGGTCAAGGACCTTGACAACAGAGCTATCGCGGTGGCCTTTGATGGTCATGTTCTGGTCTCGAAGAGATTTTGCAACATCTTTGGATGAAGAACCCGAGACTTCAATCCAAGTCTTGGAGAAAAAGGCGCAAGTTGTACTAAGATTCAATAAGAAAGCACAGAGAATGTAACAACAATGACAACTAACAGAATGAAAGTGAAATACAGAAGAGCGTGGATCGGATCGTATAAGATTTCAGAGAGCGTATGAGGAGGAGAGAGAAAGTAGGCAAGACCAGAAACTGGCACAGAGTATCCTCCAGCAGTATCCTGCCAAGTTCCCAGCATCGATACCAAAATATTGTTGCTGTATCGTTTGTACAGCAGTTGTGAAAAGAAATGCAGGTTCGAAACCAAAGCCGTTTGAAGAATAATCGGGATGTTGGAAGTGTAGAACAGCTTGATTGGGTATGGCTGAGTGTGCCCGTTGATGTTCTTGTACTTAACAGGCAGATTAACGTGGAATCCCTGTAGCGCATGTCATCAAATTTTACTTAACCAGAAGTGACAAAGAAGTTTACCTGAAAGTAGATGACAGTCAAGAAAACAAGCACAGTAGCACACAGATTAGTGCAGTTCGGCAGATTAGTTCGGTAGAAAGCTTCTTTTAAAGCCCGAGCCTTGTCAGACCGAGTGATCAACATGTGGAAAAGAGCGATGATAGCGCCCTCAAATTCCGTTCCTCGACCAGTGTTAACTGTGGTTGGACTGAATGCCTGATAAACGGATTCAACAAAGGGCAGAATAATTCATAAAACAGCTACCTTCCAAATGATGTTCTCACAGATGTTTGTGGCAATGAATAAAGAGATACCGGATCCTAAACCGTATCCTTTCTCAAGAAGTTCATCCAACATGACAACAATGAGTCCAGCCATCAACAGTTGCATGACGATCAAGACCGAGTTTCCAATACCGAGTTCACGAGTGTCACCATACATGCCCGACATTACGTAAGCGACCTATGCCAAACGTTCATAAATATTCAAAAGGCAAAAAAAAGAAACAAACTGCTTACAGCTTGGCCGGCGGTAACCACCATTCCGAACAGTTTTTGAATGCCGTTAAATAACTGGCGCTCTTCCTTATTGTTGTGGTCTACAGCGATCAACTTGGATCCTGCCAAAAGCTGCATAACCATTCCAGAAGTCACAACGGGTGTAATTCCAAGTTCCATCAAAGTTCCACGGTTAGATGCAGTAATCACACGAACCTAACCGAATTCTTTAATGTATTCTGCAAATGAAATAACAAGCGTCCATTACCCAATACATCGGATCCGAAGATTTTGACGAAACGATACCATACAATGGGACTTGGCAACAGACCAAGAAGATTAACAACGTGACAACAGTCCAGATCGCCTTTTCCTTGAACTGAACGCGTCGGACTGGTGGCTGGATTTCGGGCAGAAGCGCCACAAAGGGCTTCAGCAAGTGTAAAAACGTCACTGTACGGAATCATTAGTGTGTGCAGACAAGAATAATGGCCAGATAGTAAGTACTCTTGGGCAGACTGGTATACGCCTCAACGACGACGACACCAATATGAGACCAGAGACCGCCTCAAAGAGAAGTATAAACAAAGAGAAGAGAGCCCCGTAAAATTGCCGTAGTCCACGCCCCAAGTGAGCAAGCGCTGTTAGACAGGCGGCCTCTACCGGTTGACTTTGACACAGAGAGGCGCGGCCTCCTGCCCATCGGAGACTCATCGATCGATCATTGAAGGAGCTGCGAGTAACGTTAAAAATGCGTGCCTGAAATACTACGGCATCAGAAACCCTTCATTTGTTCCGAGCAATGGCAACGACCATCTTGGCTCCAATGCAGCGACAAATCGATTGTTTCGTCAACAAGCAGCAAATCATCAGTTTATACATGGGACGTAGTCAACGTTAGGTGTGGTTAGGTTTTTTCGGACTGATGTTCGTTCAGACGGGCTAACTGGTCGATCTCACGAAACTGAGCCGGCCAGAGCGTGTTGTATAAAAACTGGCGCAGGTCGAACCTGTTATCATCGGGCGAATAGTTCTCGGCGTGTAGTGATGGTGTTAGAACCGTTTGCTTGTGGCGGTTCGCTGAATAATAATAGAAAAACTTCTTCACTTTCTCAGCTACAACGCTAGCCTAAAATCATCCCATAAGCTGATATCCCAAAGAACTGATGACATTAACAAACCGTTAAATGGCTCCATTTGCGACGCAGCCGTTGATACATTGATAATGGCCCACACCTTCCAATGCTACGAAGGCGCCCGAATAAGCTCAACTCATCATATGTCATTCCCATATCAGTTTCATCGGTCTGAACATAACTATCCGATATTGGCTCCAGTTCGGCCGTCTAATAGAGTAATCAGCCAGCGAAGAGAAAGCAGCATTGTAGAGAATCTGTTACCGGGGCGGCCTCGAGGACTGATTTCAGGGTCAAGTAGTTCATGGTCTGATTGGCCCAATACAGGAACTTTTTGAGGTCTGATTTACTCATACCACCGATAGGGTTGAGATCAGCGCTCGAGCAATCATACTTCGTCCTATCAGCACATTTCACAACAAAGTAGCATACGAGACGTCAACATACAGGTATCCGCGAAGGGCTTCGTCTACATTACCAGATCCCAACACCAGTAAGTAGCCGGTACGGCAACGAATCCAGGGAACAAGCTGAGCAAGCAGGAACGAAAACACCTAATTCATCATGAATCATCAGCGAACGAACGACTAGATTACACAATCACTAAAATGTCAAGACAAAACTATTGGCTTCAAGCGATAGCGAAAATGTACTGACCATACGGGTTCGAGCTTGTAAATTCTGCAAAGCCAGATTCTCAGTCTTCGATCCAGAAAACGAGGGCGATCTTCCACCAAAACATGAGCTGAAGACCGCCTAATACTCGTTAAACCCATTCTGGTCAGCAAAATTAAGCATGCACCTACCAGAAACGCGCTGATAATTGTATCAATTGTGACGTGAAGATGATAGGCGCCAATTTCATCAGCTAGTGCTCTCGACCTTTGTTTCGTCTGATCCGAGCTATTGCTCGTGCCTTCGCCAGCAATTAAACGGAATCTCATCGAAAACGGGAATCAACGTACCCATATAGCAAGTCGTTAGCAAGAGATTCGCCAACTCCTTTGATGTTTTGGGCATGGCGGCGTCAGATCCGATAATACGCCGGACATCAGCGAGGACGATCTCATCACCGGCATCGACGTACTCCATGACGTTGTGGCACATGACTCCCACCAATGCGGCCACGGCCGACTATCAACCTATTAGAGCAAAGCACCATATCGTCACACTCGTTAACGCTATCAGCGCCGCCGGAGAGCGGCAGAAAGAATCCAGACGCATTCGAGCGGCGCAGGTAATCCCAGAGCCAGCAGCTGGCGCCTAATGACATATTACATCATTTTCACGATGACCTTCATTATCTTCAAAATACCAAAGGCGATCTCTTCTTCAACCTAGTAATCCGTCAGCCTTCGATAAAATCAGATCAGGCACAGCCGCTCTACCGTATTATAAGTGATCGGCCTGGGCGACGAAATTACCAGGTTGACCGCAGCGCTAGTCGGCGTGCACAGCGAGAAATCGACCGTGACGAACGGGAACTCGGGCGGCGTCGCCGCCGCCTGCTGGCAAAGGCTGCTAATGCAACCGCGGTACGAACGGATCTCCTCTAAATCGACGTTGGCCGTAATCACCTAACAATGGCATCCTCGACATCACGAACAGCATTATCCATCGTCTCGCCAACCTCAACGTCAGCGATGCCGAACTGCGAACCTTGGGCCAGCATGGCGCCGTTCAGGCAAATCAGGGCGCACCCGTCGTAGTATAGGCGACCGCCATCGCATCCCTTTGATGAGGGTTCAGGGTTAGGGTTTGAGGTTGATGTTGATAACCTGCTGATTGGCATAGAGATAGAGGCCACCGCATTTGCTGGTGGCATTCGTCATCAAGTTTAGTCGTGTATGCAGCTTGCGAAGGTTGTGATGTGACCCGGATCCGTTCATGATAATCTCTACTCCTGTGTGGATTGATGTTCAGCGATCCAAAACAGCCAGCAATTGCCAAAGCCCAACCGTTTAGGGCGAGGTCAATATGCGGGCTGTTCGGTGTGAACAGTTCTTCGCAGGACTCGACTCCGACCGTTGTGTCTCGCAGCTGTAAAGACGCAGCACCGAACGGGACCGTTCTATCACCAGTAATGGCAGCGATGAAATCCGGGACGGCGTATGGCTCGATAGCCGAACGGCGCTCCCAGGCCGAGAACCTGAATGTGAATGACTATCTACTGAAATCTGGGACCAAAGCGCGGCTTTACCATCGGGTCTCTCTGTAGTTCCCATCATTGGCTAAATGCAGCTACAGATACGGATGGTTAGACAGGGTCAATCGGGAACGTTCCGGTTTACTTTTGGACGAATGAGAACAATTTTCCGGTCGACAATGAGAACGCGGCAGTTATAGCGAACGTTGCGATGGATAACTGGCATTCCGATGTCACAAAGAATACCTTCAATGATTGTTAGCGTTAATTATACTGCATAGTCATGTAGCGGACCATCTGTTAAGGTTGAATCCAGAATGGTAGCTAACGATTTCCAACAGTGATAGTAAGTGTCCTATGACGAAAAATCAAATTAAGAAAATACATTAACAAGAAAACGGAATTTCTTAAAAATCGATTGTGTTTCTGCAAAGGTAAAGGCAAACCTGTTCAAGAAAATGGTCTTCACATCCGTATCCAGCAAGTTCCAGCTCAGGTCCAAGACGCAAACGGGCACCTTTCTCCTAAATTCGATGGTGAGGTCGAGCGCCCAGGCGACAAAACGCGTCACCGAACTTTGGCGATTTCGATCGAGCAACGAACGTTGCGCAGGTTGAGATCGAAATCCATTGCCCACTGGTCAAGGTTGCAGGTCGCGACCTGCACCAGCGCCTCCATCCCGAAAAATGACGCCAAAGGAGGTAGAATAAGGTTATGCGATAGGCCCCGCTGCCCGCCGGTCCAACAGCCGATTCACAAAAATTAGAATTACCATAGAAATCGTGCTGAGTATCTGTTTAGAAGTTTTTCATCTTCAATGCGAACAGCAATACTGTTGCATGACGGATTGTTCAAGTTGTTCAATAAACGACAATTATGTAGCGATTTATTCCTTGTCATAGCGAGAACTGTGAAAATGATGGGACCAAACAGGCGAGTCATTCAATATCACGTTCTGGATTCGATTTCATTCGACTAGTTTGCTGATTTAGGTCCACAGGCGGCGCCAAACATCACGTTCTGGAGGCCTTATGAAATCGACAGAGACTTACTTGAATCGCCTTAGTAGTAAAAGGTGCTTGAACTCTAATAATCAGGTACTGATACATCCAAATTCGGCACGATATCCTCTAGTGCATATAGGACCCATTTAAACAGTCATTGTCCCCTCAAAGCATCACGAATACTCAAGGCGTTCACTAATTGAAGCACCTCCACACCCCAACCTTAAAGAATCCAGCCCCAGCTTGATATGGTACTGACATTACGAAAATACTGGATTGCAAAATATGGGAAAGCGTATAGAATAGATGATGGCATCCCGTGCCAGCTTGTAAATGTCACTCGTTTTGCTGACAGCCAATCTTGTCCTCCTGTACTCACGTATCCTTCAACATTCTTATGCACTTCCGAGTTAACAATCAGTCATGACAGACTGAACTCTATCTTGGCAATGGAGGCACTGTCTGGAAAAGTAGTTGCAAGCTAGCCGTAGCTCGAGCTAACTGACACCTCTTAGATTGTTGATAACCTGAAGCAATCCCTCTTGCTTAACGGAACTCAATTTGTTCAAGTTTACCGTACTTCTCTAGCAAACCCATCGATTGTGATCTTACAGAAAGCAAGTACGTGTGGTGTTCAGGGAAGCTTTGATCACAATAACGGTGAAGTGCAAGGTTTATTCAAGATGGCCGAACCGAAAGCAACAATGGACGAAGCTAATTTGAAAATCAACACCTGTAAGACTAAGCAATCTGCAAGTTCAAAAGTGAATGCATCCTTAATTGGATCTGCATCCGATTACTTATCGCAACCACTTATGCCACTGACATAAATGAAAATATCTCGCTGCCGGAGAACAAACGATCTCACGATCGTCAATGGCAAAAAGTTAAGAACTGGCACAAGCAAAAAAGTGCTAAAAGGAGCTGGAGTAAGGGCGATCTCAAGAACGTCAAAGGCAAGAAATCGAGAATCACAGGCACAAGCAAAAAAGTGCAAAACGAAGCCTGGATACATCAGCAGTCAATTTCACCTATAAGAAAAGGTGATGTCGATATTTTTCCCCCAGAAAATCCCGTCATTTTCAAACTCGATTTCCAAACATGACATTTTAACAATAGAAAACCACCCCAAACCATTTTCCAAAAATTATTTTTAATTACCCCACCCATGCCATTAAACTAAATCCCCACGCCTCCAAATATATTTTTCGGTTTGTGTATAAAAGAAAAAAAAGAAAAATCCAATTCCCAAAGTTCCCAAAATATGATCCACCGCGCTCAGAATAGACCCACAAATTAATCACCATTGAAACACCGAGCAGATAACACAGCAAACTCCCACGTGCCATATCAGTTGAATCAGTAATAAAGAGCATCTCAACATTACCCATCCTCTTATGTCGTTTATTATTATAATGGTTAGGGATCTATAAGCAAACAAACAAAATAAAGCAACGGCATGTTCAATCGTGAGCAATGAGCTTGCCGTAATCGCAATGAGCTATCGGTTCCAGACCTTTTACACTATTTTTTGATCCTGGTGCAACTCGTTTAAGAGCATATTATTGGTCATGTGTTTTGAACAGAATGTGGAGGTGAATCCCCGGCGCCGGGCGCAGGCAGATCCGAAAGAATGAATAATCCAGATGGTATATTTTGAGGTAATTCGATGTATATATTGCAGACCAAATCCTGTAAGACTCTATCTGGGGGGATCCTGGCAATTAGTGTAATGGCATGTGGACTTTATCTCCTCTATCTTGGGGCTTCGGAGCTGCACGGAGGATGGTCAATTGGTGTAGCTACCTAAGTGTGTTGATGGCTTCTGATCTGAACCTATTTCTAAAGGTCGCTTGCTCCAGGGGAGGAGGAGCGTGCATTCTGATCGGAATTATCGGTTTAGCTTGGATTTCGAAAAAAGTATTGTTTAGCTAAAATATTGCACCATTCAAATGTTGGCGACAGTTGGCCGTAAACTCATCCTACATTTTTTACGCAAAATTTGGACCCGTTTTTGGATTTTAACTTTGGCCGCAAAATACTGCAGTTCGAAAACCGTTGACCTCATCTGCGCCCATACAAAAAGGCTTATGCCCAAGGGTGGATTTTGCCATATCCCATATGTATCATACTCTTCTAACGGTAGTCTATCCCTCCTGTATTCATGGTAACGAAAAGAAAGTGCGAGTGCCTAATTTTCGAGGTTTTTGACATTTGTTTTAACGTTTTTTAAGCGCAGCGCAAGCTTTATATTCATGTAATTTGGAAGAGGCGTCGTTTGATTGTTTATGGCCCAAGTATTGCTCTAATGGACTACAACCAACTCTGGCACGGCCGGACGTCCGGTCGTGCCATTTCCTTCATTAGGATGCGCATTAGACTTCCATTCCAGTCGTCATTTGCTCGGGGTCCTGAACCTCAATATCAATAGAAAAAGAGCTGAAAAACCTGATTCTTTTATTAAGCTTCAAAAACCTCGAATACAGTAAACCAGGCCTCGTTAAACCTGGCAAATGCCAGAATTACCAAAAATAGCTTATTTTTGGCACCAGATCTGGCTCTAATTTTGGTATTTTTGGAATTGCTAGAAAATCAGCCAGGAAGCGTGGTTTATTAAATTTTATATCATCAATTTCATTATTGTTTCATACTGTTTTGATTGCATCACTCTTTCAAGTGAAAAGATCAGCAATTGACTGGCGGTACTCGTTTTCCACCCTAGAGTGGAGAAGTCCTACTCGACAGTGGAAGTATTTGGAAACAGAGTTGCCAAGGCTCCTGCAAATGATTGCAGTGTGGGGAATCAGGTCTTTGACCAGAAGCCATGATTGCCGGAATGAAGCCGTGGTATTGTGTAATAATTATCCCAAACTCACGACCACGCAACCGGCAAAGCTTGTGGGGGAAAACGGTGGGATTGCAGTGGTCGATTGGGTTGTTTTCGAATCTCTCAAGGCATAAAATTTGGCAACTCCGTCAACAAACCCCACCAAAAGCTGTCCCAGCTCTTGTTGCCACATTTGCTGATCCCATTCGGCCATGTTCTTTTTTATTATTGCGGAAATAAACAATCCTTGGTCTTTAAGAAATCATGAAACATCATCATGGAAGACAGAAAAAGACCCAGAATGCTCATGCTGTTCACGACCAGCGATTTCCTCAGGCGAAAGAGGCCCAAAAACTTCACTATAGACTGAACGACGAGTATCAATCGTTGAAGCTTTGTTTTCTGTTCAAAACCGCTATCATTTTTACTGCTTAATTTTGGCATATTTTTTTCCTTAATTTTGGTAAATTTGGCATCTATTAATAGTTTGCCGAAATTTAACGAGGCCTGCAGTAAACTGAGTAAAGGAACCGAAATCCAATCCCTTGGATTGTGCGCACACCAAGCAGTTTTCGCACAGAACGCCCATATGCCTTCCCCTCAAATGGCAGGCAATTTTGCCAATAATTGCGAGTAACAAACGAACGATAACACAAGACTTTCATATCGAGAGACCGATTTATTCCAGTTCAATGATCATGGCAGAAGCGCCTCCACCACCGTTACAAATCGCAGCGCAGCCCAAGCGAGCGCTTCGGTGTTTCAATGCGGTAATAAGAGTGACTAAAATTCTGGCACCAGAACAGCCCAGAGGATGACCAAGTGCAACAGCACCGCCCAGAACATTGACCGAATTCAAATCAAGCTTCAATATGTGAGCGTTAGCCAGGCCAACGACAGCGAAGGCTTCGTTAAATTCGAAAAGGTCGATTTGATCTTGAGAGATGCCTGCCCGTTTCAATGCGATGGGAACCGCCAAAGATGGGGCTGTAGTAAACTTCTTTGGTTCCTGCGCAGCATCGGCGAACGACCGAATACAAGCGAGCACATTCAGACCGAGCTCTTCGGCCTTGCGGCGACTGACAAGAACCAGGGCGGCGGCACCATCACTGATCGGGCTGGCATTAGCAGCAGTAACAGTGCCAGCTTGGTCAAATACAGGACGCAGAGTTGACATTTTGGCAAAATCGACTTTTTTAATTTGTTCGTCTTCGCTCACAACCTGAATAATTACCATCAGAAAGATGCAAACGTAGCACGTGCGATAACTAACCGTATCACCCTTGCGCCCTTTAATAACAATTGGAGCAATTTCGTTCTTAAAAACGCCAGCGGAAGTGGCAGTTTGAGCCCGTCGGTAGCTTTCAGCAGCGAACTCATCCTGCAACTGGCGGCTAATGTTGTACTCGGCAGCGCACAGGTCACCGCAAGCTCCCATTGCCATATTGTTGTATGGATCCCAAAGCCCATCATGCTGGACGCCATCAATTATGTTCGAATGTCCATACTTCAAACCGAATCTGGCTCCAGGTACGTAATAGGGTCCGTTCGACATAGATTCCATACCGCCGACCACAACAACGTCATTATGGCCCAGCATTATGGATTGAGCCCCTAAAGCAGTCGCCTTCATACCCGAAGCACACACTTTGTTGACCGTCGTGCATGGCGTCTTGTAGGAAATGCCAGCAGCAACAGCAGCTTGACGGGCTGGCGCCTGACCGAGACCAGCGCTTAAAACATTCCCGAAGTAGACCTCGTCAACCATAGCTGGGTTGACATTGGCGCGGCCGAGAACCTCTCGAATAGCATGAGCGCCGAGCTCGACTGCCGGGATGGTTGCCAAGGCGCCGCCAAGGCAGCCGAGCGGTGTGCGGACGGCGCCGACGATGCAGACGTCATTGGGTGCCTTGGACATGGTCGATTGATGAATGAGGTGCTTCGCCAGTCGGGACACACGGCGTATGGCCATTAGACAGATGATGATCGAACCGCCCTATCAAATCCATCACCCTCTACTAAGTATCAGGGAGGCGGCGCAGCCTTAATAACAGTGCCCCAACCTCCATCCATCCAACGCTGTCAGTAATCTCATAGAGCCATTCAAACTGGAAGGTTGTCTTCCTTCTAAGCTGTTGACAAACCATGGACAGTGCCTATTAACAAACGTCTCAGAGCGGGCAGTTTCATCCAGAAGGCGTGATTCTAAACGGATCTGAAATGTAGTGTTTTAGCGTGCCGTTTGTTTAGTAACCTTGATTCCAGCTTTGTTCCGCGAAGCTGCCATGATGCAGCCCAGCTCTCATCAAACTACACGATTAAAGCATCGTTATGGTTTTGGCCATGACGGCTCTCATTTCTTGTCGGCTGATTATCGTACAGCTACAGACGGCCCGCTAATTGTTTTATATTGTGAAATGGCATGATTGCATGTAAGCCAATGTGCAAAATCTTGAAGAGGCCAAATTGCTGCATTATATCGAACCCTATGCCAGAATATATAGTAGATTAATGGCGTCGCCATTTAAATCTGCCAACTTTCACAGCAACGCTGCTTCTATTCAGCGAGATCGCCGGATAAAGAACATTTGCTATATCAGACGACCCAGCATTCACGATGAGGTCCTCGAAGGCGGTACCTTTATCAGCCGCATTCACCGAGAAAGATAACACCGCCGATTTTCTATCAGTACAGTCCAGCACGACACCGATCGCATCGCCAACGGCCAGTGTCTCAGTGGCGTTGTACTGGCCACAGACCGAGTTGTGATATGATCGAGATCCTGCATGCAACGCCAGATAGCTCCAAGATTGGTTCGTAGCTCCGATCCATTGATCGACTGGATGATCGTGATTGCAGACGCCGACAAGAATCTCCCAGAACTCAGCCGGCAGCTTCTCGATGCGCAATTCGAACGAATAGAATCCGCCGCGCGAGCAATCGAACCCTTCGGAGAACAGGGCGGCGGCTTTCACGCCATCCTCGCCGCCCGTACACTCGATTAGTTCGTCGGAGACGCGAATGATTGGGGAGCACCGAGCTGGGTCGATTCGCTGTGATTCCATAACCGCTTGCATCTCCTTATCTTCGATCTCGCGCTGATTCAGGTCTTCCAGCGACAAGCGTGGTCGCAGGACCAGAATCGATTTCGCATACAGATCGAATTCGCAGCGACGCTCGTCGACTTCGCCGGTCTCTTTGCGCTGCTTATGGATTAAGGCGGCCGCCAAATACGACTTGGGTAATGACGGCTGCTGGAATGCGCGAGCCAGGCAGGCTGACGATAACAGATGGAATCGACAGGTCCGCCACAACCCCTACAAACATTCAGTGCTGTGCATTCAGAGGGTGAGAGCGGCACTTACCTCAATCTGCTCGGCGGTGATCTGTTCGGCGCGCTGTTTGACGTAGTCGCTAATCAGGTCAAAGACCAGATCTTCGTGGCCGCACTGCAACGCATCACGTGAAAGCACTTCGGTCAAGGTCAGCAGCGAGACTCCGGAAAACGACGACAGCTCGATGTTCTGCATGGCTCGGGCGATGACGTCGGCGCACCCCGACAGGATCTGCCGTAGCGTTCGTTCAACGCCAGTATGCAGGCCAGACGCTTTCGGCAGATGTCTTTCGATGCGTTGGACGATGAAAATGACGTCGCTTGGGGAGATCTCGACATCGTCTAGGACCCGGACGGCGACATGGAACTCTTCGGTTGTCAGAATGGCGTCGCGCTCCTTCAGATACAGCGCCACGATGTTGCTCACATCGTGATCACCCTTCGTCACAAGCTCGTCGCTCGCCAGCATATTGGCGAAAATACCGGGCCGCATGACCAGCAGCTCTTGCGGCCGGAACGAGAAGAAATTTCGGGCCAGCATGGTCTCGAGTCGTCGTATGAGGACCGCGAACCGGTGATCAGTTGGGCGCGCCGTCAGCGTGATCTCGCCGCGCTGTTCGTATCCCTGAATCTGCTCGACGAAAAAGACGGCATGCTGTGGGTCGACCTCGTGGGCCTTAGTCAACGGAACCGTCATTCGCTCGAACTGCTCGACGGGCAGTGCCTGGTCTAGATGGTTGATGTACGACTGGATCACGTCGCTGACCGTATAGACGCCGCCCGAGACGAGATCGTCGCGCTCCAGAATCTCACAGACGACACCGAGGGCGAACGGGTGAAAGTGCCGCGGTCGATACGTGGCGAAATCATGCGCCACGACCGCCTGACATTTCGTGACGACGTCGTACAAGCCCAGCTGCCAGGCTTGCAGCATAAGATCGATGGCGGTCGTAACTGACAGTTCCCGGTCGATAAAGGCGCCGTATTCTGCCTCGACGCCCATCTGCAGGTGCAAGGCCAGAGCTCGGGCACCGACCACCGTCTTCACATTGGGACGGAAATCTCCCGTCATTACGTACTCGTGTAACTCGATGAACGCCGCCTGCAGTTGGCTAGCGACATCCGTGGCTCGTGCTGCCGGGTTGCACGGGACCTGAATGTCGAGCAGAACGCGATTGTGGCGATCGCGGCGCGCCTCTCGATCCACCATCATTGCATAGATGAGCGGCGATGCTCGAGCTCCATTCGTGAAGTACTGTGATTGGATCGGTGTCGAGATGCCGCACAGCGTCAAGACGGCGGTGGCTAGGATGCCTCGGCGCCAGGGCGCGTCAGGGGCATTCAACGCTGCCTTGCAGTTGACTTCGACGATGGCGACATCGTCGGGGTCGATGACGCCCGGCGCCATGACCGGGCTAGTCATCTCATCCCGATCTGATATTTTGAAATTCGTCGCGTGCCCGATATAAGCTAGTCGATACAGGCCGGGTCGGAAGCTGCGCTTTCTGGCGCCCATATTCGAGTTCTGAACAATCGAGCTGGAAGGTGATCGGATCCGGTGAAGACGAGCAGCATTGGCGCACAGCGCCTTCTAGAATGTGCTCAGCTGCAGAATCATCGCGGACTGAAAATCCGTCGTCTATCCTACTGGATATGAAGAGGTTTATATTGATTATTTAAAGATTTGAACACCGGTCGAGTTCTTACAATCGCCCAGGGAAAAAGTCTGCTTCTTTCCGGACTTGAACGTGAATGTAACGGTGGAATCCCCATTAAACAGGTTCCCGCCCTGAGCATTGAATGCGAACCAGGCTCCATTCGAGTTGGTGCCCTGGACCCCATTGACGGTCGCCGATTTGACAACCTCCCCGCCCGTGTTCATGACGCCCAAGTTCAGATAGTAGGGCGATGGTGCCGTATTCGGCCGATTGTAACAGACCATGTGCGGATCCTTGAACGGGTTCGTCAAGGACAACGACACGGAACAGGAGGAGATCCCAGGCGATGCATTACTGGTGGCCTTATTCCAGGTACTCTCAATCCTGCTGACGTTAACCAGCCTGAATTTCTACCATCATAGATGCTTACATGTCGACACCACAAGAATCTGACCCAATATTGCAGGTCGACGCAACGATGGCGTTCACCGATTTCCCTCCGCAGTTGATATTGAGAACCTGACCACACATACCAGCCTCGAATTTCAGGTCGCCCAAGGCGCCGGATTGGCCCAGAGCGACCGCATCCTGGACCTGATAGTCACCTGTTGGCAGAGAACATCCACCAGGATCCGTCTATAATAGAAATTAGAACAGACAGGTCGATTAAAACTTTGTTCGGTGGCACCTGTGTGGACCAGTATGTGCCTTTGACGCCGCTGGCCAAGATCGGCATGCTTGCTAATAGAGCCAGGAGCACAACAAGGATGATGCTGGCGATTGGTCTTGTTTTCATCCTGAAAATTATATATGAATAGCGGCTTTGATGAAGAAGATGATTCAGAGGTCCCATTGATGAGTCATCGTTCCGAACAGATCTTGAGTCAATCACTGTCCTTAGATTGAAGTCTCGCCAACCGTTAATCAAGCTGGTCGGATTTTGGGTCATAGCCGACCGAAGACCTGAATACAATCAGCGCTGCTTCAAAGGCGAGGGGCCATACCTCACAACTTATCGAGTCCTTCATCTCTGTTATGGACCATCTGTCGCATCGCGGATCCGGTTCGTCGCCGGCATAGGTGATCAACTGAACAACGAACTTGGCAAGATAACGGCTGAGGAACGGCTGCTGGTGTTTAGGTTGCACAAGGTGAATCACAGGGCTCACAATACAAAGGAGGCCATTGTAGGCTTCCAGGTCCCAAACTTCGCTCGGGTTCCAAGAGGGTTCTTTTAGTATGAAATGCAATGCCATTTTGCTATTTCATTCGGACTGGAATAGATTTACGTATTGGGCTGGTGCACAGAAACGCCATTCTATTGGGATCACTATCACATCGAGCATCCACATTGCAATAATTATAAACCACCAACGATAAACATCCTTGTACGAACAGCAAGAACTTTCAATGAACAATGACATCCGCACACAAAAACGAAGTCACATTCTGATTTGCACAACCGACGAGCTAAGACCCGTCCGGTGTGCAACAATGATCTTCCTAGGATTACACCATTTCTCACGACCTTGATAGTAGCTGGATTTATGGTATTGAAAAGATCAAATACAGCCGGCCAATCTGTGACCGCAGCACAAACGAACTGAACTCGTACCTCCGTTTGCAGAGCAGGCAGTATTTCACCCATGTTGATATACACAGTTGATATCAGTCATATCAGACTCCCTTATCCAGCATCTTTCAACAAGCCATCACATCACTACATCTTGATAGACTGGGTGCGATATCTGTATGTCGTTCCAATCAGCCAGAAATAATTCTCAAAACATTCAAAGCAACGCCATTAAAAGAATCTCCAACGTTATTGAGACTCTAGATGTGTCAGGGAACTTCTTCGATGAGGATATTTATTTCGTATGAATAGTCGGCTTATTGAAAGATATGAACGCTGCCGGATTTCTGACAATTGCTCAAGAAGAACTTGGTGGTCTTTCCCGATCTGAACTTGAACTCGGCAACCGATTTGTCGCCGAATGTCTTCCCGCCCTGCGCGTTAAATGCGAACCATCCGCCGTTCGAGTTCTGTCCTTCGATGCCATCTAGGGTCGCCGACTTGAGGATTTCACCACCCGTGTTCATGACGCCCAAGTTGACATAGTACGGCGATGGATCTGTGCTAGGCCGGTTGTAGCACAGCATGTGATTCTCATGAAGGGGGTTCGTGTGTGCCAATGATACCGAGCAGAAAACCTCTCCGGGCGACTTGTTGCCAGTTGCCTTGTCCCAGGTTCGCTTAATCCTATAGCCTTCATGTCAGTATCAACCAATAATACACACTCAGCAAGAGCTTACATATCAACGCCACATGAATCCGATCCGACATTGCAAGTCGAGGCAACGACGGCCTGGACAGGCTCCCCGTCACCACATTGGATGTTGAGGACTTGGCCGCACATGCCCGCCTCCCATCTCAGGCCACCCAATGCGCCCATCTGACCCAAGGCGATAGCATCAACGACAGCATAGTTGCCTTCTGGAAGAGAGCAGCCGCCGCTATCACTTTGTGTAGACCAGAAGGTGCCTTTGATGCTGCCGCCGCGTTTACCGCCGGATTTTTGAATGATTCCTTCGCCGTTGTTATTCTGCGGCTTGCTGGGCTTGGGCCAACCGTCATTGTGGCCATTTTTCTTTTGATTGTTGGGTTTCCACTGGCCTGCGTTGGGTTTCCACTGGCCTGCGTTCTTTTGATTGTTGGGTTTCCACTGGCCTGCGTTGGGTTTCCACTGGCCTGCGTTCTTTTGATTGTTGGGTTTCCACTCGACTACTCCTTTATTGCTGCCCTTGCCGCTGGCTTTGTTTTTGCGTTTGTCGTCGTTCTTTGCGTCAACGGCCATTGCCAGAATGATCATGAAGAGACAAGCAATGGCAAACACCTGGATGGTTTTCATGGCGAAATTTCAAGAATGAAGGGACCCGGACCCCCAGGGTTCCCATTTCTTCCACAGTTAAGGAATCAACGATCCGATCGTCGTTGATTCACGCCTCGTCGCCCAGATCCTGACAGAGACAATGCTCGAGGTCCGGTACTTTGGAGGATTGACAAGTTCGTAGTTTATGGGGTTCTATACAGGAAATGAGAGCGAGCAGTGATTGACTCACCACGAGATGATGTGAGGTCTGAAGAGAGGCCCTGCTGACATACCCCATTACCCCATCTCTGAGTCACCAATCATGATGTGAGTTCTGAAGAGAGGCCCTGCTGACACACCCCATTACACCATCTCTGAGTCCCAATCAGAATCTCTGTTAGGAATCGGACGCCGTCGTGAGAGATGTCTTACAAGTCAGTCGCCTCCTGCTTTTTGGACAAGATCTTACAATCTTTATAATTATCCACATTAGAAGGGAATTTGAAGCTGTATACCTTGACCCAACCCTGATTTTTAGCCTTTTTTCATAATCTTTTTGAAATCTTGCCGAAGGCGAAGAATTCTACCATCGCATCTGCAGCAAAATCTGACAACCCCAGCAGAATTGGCCGGCAAAAATGCTTTTGTATTGTACATAAATACTCGTAAAAGAGATAAGGCTTCCAATAAACAAGATATACAGGGTTAGCAACTACTTATGATATGTCCATAAACTCAATGATGGTGCTGACAAGTCCCAGCAGAAAGCCACCAATGCATAAACAGAGGGCTGGAAATTTGTCCCTGGTGTGCCAGGGTCCAGGGAAGATCATCAGATAGAACAGACCAGGTAAAATGAAAGACACGAACGCCGAAGTAGTTGAGCCCAGCAATGCGAATACGCGATCGATGGATGGGGCGAAGATCGCGATCCCCAACGCCGAAGATGTGATGCCGATCGTTAAGGCATGAAACCGAATCTGACCAAGCGTTAGTTGAATACGAATCGCAATGCGATGCGACGTCGAACCTGAGATGGTGGCGAATCCGGGAACAGCGCCATCTCAAGGGTAAATCGTAATGGGAATACATTGTATGGGAATGCTAGAGCTAGGCTAATGCCCATGACGACCTGGGCCACACCCATCATTGGATTGGACACCAGAACGTAATTGTATAAAATATCAGGTGAAGTTCGGTCCAGATGGTGAAGAAAGCCAAAAACGCCAATTATCTATTAACAAATTCAGGATTAGTTTCCGATGTGAAACATTTAGAGGTTATGCGTACCGAATACAGCAGAGATATAATGAAGGTCGAACGGCGGGCGACTTTCTTCATGCGGCGAATGCTGGGTCGCTGCAGTTCAGTGTAAATCGAGAAAATATTGATCTGACAGGTGAACGCGAACATGAACATTGATAAAGCTCGGAACGTCGCCCTGAAGACCGGCTGATCAGCTGAGACTCGTCATATCAATAACCAGATGATACACTACCAGCCCGGGCGGAAAGCTAATGGCAACAGCGGCGGCAGTCCAAAACGAATTATATGCATAATAGATCCAACAGCAACGGCCACCACCAGATAGCAGATTGAGAAGATGCCGATAAGCGAAGAGAATCGCAGCGAGCTTATCTGTGCGAACGCATCAGCAGCTTAATGGCAGGAACATCGCAGGAAATGAAACCTTTTCCACTAGCGATAGAGGAAACATGACGAATGAAACGATTACGCTCATGATGATCGCCTTCTGGTTAACGAGAGGATGGTCAGGGAATAGATGAAGTAGAATCGGGGCCTGTACAGATGATTACACAACCTCAAAGCTATAGCAGCGTTCTTGACATACGACGATGTCATGAGATGCAACAATATAGGCGACACAGCAACCGAAACAGAATATGATGATCGAGACATCAACAATGCTGGAAACTCGCTTGCCAAAACAGAGCACGGCCATGTCCTCAAACGTTGACAGACGTGTCTCATCGCGGCAGCTATAGAGCACAGCGATAAGCGAGCTGCTTATTCAATCAAGGATAGACAGCAACCTGACTAGAAGCGAGATCGAATAGACAGTCGCGGCGGCCGAGACCGACAGCAATATCAGTCCGAGAGCGAAACCTGAAAGCCGAAAGGCATACGGCAGCGATAGAATCCCAGCGCCTCTGTCAGGCCAGAATTAGAACAGTCAGTGCGGAAGCTGCAAAAAGAAATCTTTCCAGAAAATATGGTAAAGCATTTTAGACGCACAGCGCAGATGACGACAAGTTGAAAACCGAGCTCAGCATTGAGCCCGGGCTGAGAAATTTCTTTCTTCGTTGAGGAGCGAGCTGCTGACTGGGAACTTCTTCATCTTCGATCTGGTCGAGAAGCGGTCTGCATGGGCATGCAAATCAAGATCAGCGCTTAGCAGCATATTAGACGCTGAATACCGACGATTTCAATTGCGAGAGCGAGCTTTTAGATCGATGGGGTGTCAGCCGAGGATCGAACCGGGGTAGACGTCGAACCTCACTATCATCAGCGATATCCCTGGCCTGTCCCTGCATGATTCGGTGATTCGGGAGTTGGAATCGGATGGCCGAAAACCAGAATCACCCCGAGTTTCAGCGAGCGATATCCCAGCGAGAACATGTATTTCTGACGAACGGTGCGGGCGTGCCACGACCCAGGCTCTGCCCGCCCATCTTCAGGGTCGTCGCTTTGCATTCGATCGACGTGCCACGAATAAATCAATTCACAGCGCCAGAACTTAGAGCTGGATTAATCGGGTCTGAGCAAGAAGTACCACTTAAGCCACACCTCGGTTGTTCCCGCAGAAATGAGCTCGCAAATTTCATGAAAGTTAACAAGATTCGGTTTTTGTAATGTTACGCCATGTTCTGTTATGTTACATCTTCCTTCAGACACATGTCACGCTTCCTCATTTTCAAGTATGTAGAAATGGTTCACCAGTTGCTATGCGTGGCATCAATCCGGTATCTCGATAATTGCTTTCTCATCGAGAACCTGATGGGCGCAAAGGGACCGAAGGCCACAACTTGCTCGAATAGACCGCATACAGAACTTTCCGGTGACCTGAGCGACAATTCAATCATGACGGATGAACGAGTCACGATAACATTAAAGTTCCATGGTCGGCGGAATAGCGATTGAGTCAAGTGGTTAGCAGAGATTCGAAAGACGGAATTAAGGTTGAGTCATGTTCTCGAAATTGAGTGAACTGGGAATCCGCGCCCCAAACTTCAGACTGCATTCGAACTTGAATTATCCACGATGAAAGGACGAAAATTTTCTTCTATCAGCGAACGCACATCGCTGCTGAGCGATGCCGATCGCATCGACAAAGTTGGCAATGCGGCTCGACGGATCTCCACAATCGCTGACTCAAGCGGAGTCCGGTTGGGCTTATTTCGTCATGCTCGTTTCAACACTCAGCATTTATGCACAGGCAGTCTTTCGTCATCCACGATGCCGCAGCCGAGGCGAACGCGCAATCGTCCAGCGTTCGTGAAAAATTCAGTCTCTGGATTGAAGCGAATGCATTTCTCCTGGGGTCAATGGCAATCTCCACAGGCCTGCTTTTCCTCATGAGGTTTAAAGGTTTCAATCCTCTTGGGCTTTCATATACCATAGCAGCCTCACCTCTGTTCTTCGGGCTTGTGAAACTAACATTGGATCTGATCGAACCGATCCTATTTGGCTTGATCTCCTGGATGTCTTCTATCTTGAACTGGTACATCGTCACCATGATCACATCGTTCAGCGACAATCTTCATCGCATCGGCTTAACTGCTGCCATGTACTGGTGGTTCTGGTATCACGGCCAAGATCCCTGGCTGGCGCTTTTCTTTAAAGCAAGCACTTTCAGCTGTATCGTCTGGGCTTGCAAGGAGGTCTGCTTGCGGTTCACGAGACGACTCATCATTATCTCGTCAATCATGAAGTCCATCGGGAAATCAGATCTTGGTATCTTCAATTGCAAATCGCTGTTATTTGGATTTGAACTTTCCTTGCAGAGCGGGACGCAATGATCCTATTGTGTTGTCCTAATGAAGAGACCCGTGCGGAAGAGCGCCGTCGCTGGAAAAACGATTCCTATCGGACCTCGCTCTTAAAGAAACTTGAGGTGATCGAAAAAGGTTGGACGAAAAAGCATTACGCCTGTACGCTTGTACCTGAACTCTGAATGAATTGCAGGAGCTTTGGACCTCCCGCTGCAGCCAGTAGGAGAGAACGATGTCGCTTTTTGGAAATATTCCAGCGAGACTTATATCCGTATCAAGTCGCTGCATCAGATGAGGGTAAACGTTTTCCCAGAAACCTAAATGTATGGAAGCATCTAAGTGATCTCTAGATCATTGCAGCTGTCCTACGCGACAACCTTTTTGAAGGTTTGTCAGAGTGCGTTCGCCGATCCTATCAGACATCTTAGAGCAATACTTTAGGTGGACGTCGGCCCTCAATCAGTTTCGGATATTGGTGCAGCTTGTTTGCTAGCAGCACAGTCGCTGAGAAGACTTGGCGATCTTTGTATGCAAAAGTCGTCCTCTCGCCAACCAAAATTTAAAATGATTTAGGTTTGAGCGGGATCAGACGTCGAGCACCGACACTCTGACAGGCAAGGACTTCGTCTGGGGAATCTACCAGGCATTCGAGCGCCGCAAACGATTGACATCGCAGTACATGAACTTGTCGAATTTGTTTACGATCTTAGAAACCGCCTGCAACGGTATCTACGCCTTTATCGTATTCACAATTTTCGGAGTGTGCCTTGGGGCGGATGTCTCTCGTCTATCGGTGACCATCAGTACCACATTCGTCGCGCTGAGTTTCGCTATGTCAGGAACCGTAACCCGTCAGTTTGATAACCGACCTGTTGGTGCATGCTCACTTGAATGTCAATAGGTGTCTTCGAATCGCTGGTGCTTATCTTCGTGCGAAAGGTAAGATCTTGACTTCGACCACTCTATCTTGGCGTTTCTGATCATTGTTTTCCAAATAGCCTTTCGAGATTGGAGACCGAATCACGCTTAACGGAGAGGATTACTTCGTTGAAAAGATCAACTTGATGACTACTGTTCTTCGAAAACGCGATGCACGTATCGTTCAGTTCTCCAACACTGCTTTGTCTGATGCTGCCATCTGCAACCACCGAAGATCTGGGTAAAATCTGTTCTCTGCTTGCTTCTGTTTGTCCTAAAAAGCTTCCTCTCAGGCCTGCTATGATCGACCTGCAATTCATGGTTTCGTAAGCATCTACACTGTACTACCGTGCATTTCTTCATTTCTGATTTGCGTTTTTCAGCTACAACACCACAACTTCGCAACTTCAGCAGTTAAAGAATAAGATGGCCAATTACGTCAAAGAGAATGCTGACATTTGGGGAGGCGATATCGAGTTTTTAGTTGAAAACCTCGACAATTCCTCTGCTGTCAACATGACGCTTCGATGCTACCACCGACTCACCTGGCAAGAGAAAGCCACCTTGGACGAGCATCGATACGACCTGGCACAGAGCCTGCGGTTAGCCATGAGCCAGCTTAAGATTGACACCAGCATCGGAGTCAAGAGCTCTGAAGTAGCGGTCGCTGCGTAACCCATTCTAGCCCAACTTCTATCGAAATAAACTGTCCCATCAATGGGCATGACAATATCTTCCTTGAACTGTAGTCAGCGGATTCCGGCCTATACAGATTGTATTATTATTATAGTAACAATGCTCTGTTTGTAACGAACACAGCGATACCAATAGATGAGGGTTTGGAAGGGAGACGCAACCCTCTTCGTATTGCGCTCATGTCATGATTCCTTCAAAAGCGGGTCGAGTCCGTTCGATCACGAATGCAATTGAATACTTGCAGGCCAGAGGATGCATTGCTGATAGCACTCCTCGTCCGGACCTGACATCATATTTAGCAAAACCTAGAACGTTTTACTGCGGGTAAGACTTGGTTGCCGTCCATCTGCCGATGTTCACAAAGCAAAACAGTTTCGATCCTACAGCGGATTCTTTGCATGTAGGGAGCTTAGCGATGTTAATGACAATGAGGCGTTTACAAGAATTTGGCCATAAACCAATTGCTGTGATTGGAGGTGCAACTGGCCTAATTGGGGATCCTAGTGGTAGAGATTCTGAGAGACCCCTATTATCTCATGAGAAGGCACCTAACTTCGGAACCTTTCTTTATTCCCTGCTGAATGCTTACTTGTAGATTGAAGAGAATTCCCTCTCCATATCTGCTCAAATCAAGAACGTCCTTGATTTCTCTAGCGGCATCTCGTGCCGTGCAGAAATCGTCAACAATATCGATTGGTGCCGGCAGGTAGACGTGATCACTTTTCTCAGAGATATCGGAAAAAATTTCAAGGTCTTATTTCACAAAGACTTCATGAAAATTCTGATATTTTTTCGTCAGATCAGCACAATGCTATCCAGAGAATGTGTGAAATCCAGAATGGGCTCCCACTCTGGTCTGACCTTGACAGAATTTTGTTATCAATCATTACAGGCTTTCGACTTTTTTACTCTGTCACAGCGTTACGACTGCTTCCTTCAGGTAATTGGTTTGAGTTTCGATGTATACACTCGACTTCAAAAGTATATGATTAATGATTGCTCCACAAAAGGACTTGAGTTTAATGCCTTCATAGATCGGAGGCGCTGATCAATGGGGCAATATTGTCTCGGGTATCAATTTCATTCGCGAAAAATTAGACCGGAAAGCACATGGCATGACTGTTCCTTTAATAATGTCGAAAACTGGAGCTAAGCTCGGAAAGTCAACTGGAGGTATTCAGACAAACACATTAGTATTGGTCGATTTCTCAATCTGCCTTAGGTGGATCTGTTTGGCTTTGCCCGAAGAAAACATCTCCTTACAGTCTATATCAATATTTATTGAATACCGATGATGATCAAGTTTTCACTCTTCTGAGAATGTTGTCGCCATTTTCGCTCCCAGAAATTGAATCCTTCCAAGTTAGAGAAGCTCAAGTCAAACTAGCCGTAAATGATGAGCTCTTCAATTTAGTGCAACTCTTTGACACTTAGAATCCAGGAGTCGTTAACAGAGTTTGTCCACGGCGAAGACGGTTTAAAACAAGCACGCTCGAGCTCTCAGCACTTGTTTCGCGACGACCGGATAGATCTCACCAAGGTTTCGAGACTCATCTATTCTGTTCAACAGCTAATTATTCAGCCAGCCATTGGATGGCGTACCAGAAGTTCGAGTGAGCGCAAGCGCGTTTCTACAAAGTGACCTGTCATCGTTGCTGCTTGTTGCAGGGATCGTGTCTTCTCGAACTGAAGGACGCCGTTTAATCCTTGCCGGAGGCGTGAGTGTGAACGGACAGCGGCAGGACGATCCGAAAAAGAAGCTCGAGGTGGACGATCTACAGTCGGATGCGTGTTTAATCCAGATTGGGAAACGAAGGCGGTTCATAGTTCGAACAAACACGCATTCTCCATCAAACCTCACTGCTGTATCAAAGTCAGCAAAATCTAAATAATCGGCTGGCTGATGTTCTCGACAAAAACAAATAAACATTTATCTTTAGTCCTGAAACCTGATGGTAAATACGGAGTAAAAAGCGAAGATGCAAGAACAGCACTCTCCGAGCCCCGAAAAGTGTAAACTTGAACTTTGAGGTTCAAATATGCGCAGTTTCGCAGCTTTTATTTTGTGAGCGGAACCCAGCGGCATCTAAGAATTGCTCTAAGTTTCCATCCATACTGTATTACAGTATAATAACATCCTCGAATCCGGGGTCTTTTCTGGCACATTTCGTGCCCCCTCCGACCATCGTCATGACGTCATGGGCGAACACTCCTCCTCCTCCATTTTCGCCCTTGCGTTTATCGTTCCGTCAGTCAGCTGATTCTTCACAGAATGCAACTCCATTCATTTCCTCGCCTGCCATTCCGAACTACAAACCATTTCAGTACCCAGAGGGCTGGGATGATGATCGACTAATGGTTTTCGAAATTCTTGTTTTTTTTTCTGAATGCTAATATTTATTCAATCAGGCGATTCGTTTTGCTGATGCACCCTCAGCGAGCGTTGACCCAGAAGGGCGGGCTGCACATATGAACTGGTGGCTGGAAGCTATGCGATTGTACGCCCGGCAACTGAATACGGTGCATCTGACCCCAGAGGAAGTCCAACGCCACTTTACTCGTTCGGGTGGCATGTACCCCGAATGCATCAATGAAGTTCTGAACGAACTATACACACAAGGCCATGCCGCTTCTATTCAGCAAATTCTGAATCCACCAAGGTTGCTTTCGCATTTGTGGTCATTTGTGACTTCTGGAATTTCGCAAGTGTTTTCTTCGTCAACGAGACAGGGTTTGAATGGTCCATTTTATTTCATTGATATGGCTCGAGAACGCTCAGGCGAACTCCTGGAGCAGATTCTAAGCTCGTGCTTTAACGAAGTCGACCGTATTATTGATTTTCGCCAAGTTAAAGCTATAATGAAACCGAAAGAATCATCAGTTATGAAAGCATCCGAATCTTCCCGCCATGATCTCGATGCTCAGATTCTTCTCAAACAGCTTGCAGCTGATGGTAGGATCGTCATGTTCTACGGTCAGGCAGACTCCATGTTTGTCAAAGTGGCATCGAGCTCTCGTAACACTGTCGAAGCTGTCACAGAATCGGATCGGAATGTGGCGAATCTGAAGTATACGATGGAATACCTGGTAGAGCATCTTGCCATTCTTGAAACGAAGCGGACAGAGAAAATGAAGGAAGTAAGAGAAGCTCTTCGTTGTGGAAGGAAAACGCTTGCCAAGTATCATCTAGCAGCTGCTAAAGTACGTCTTTGGTTCTGTATTTCTATTAGGCTTACGATGTTATCTTTAGGCTTTGAAAAAAGAAGAGGATACACGTAGCCAACAGTTCTTGAATCTGCAAACGCTCTTGCTTAGAATATCGTCCTCGCATTCCAACCGTGAAGTATTTGGTGCCATGAAGCAGGCATCACAGGCAGTCGTACAGATTCAGAAGGAATGCGGTTTGGATGCGGATAGTGCAGGGGAATTCATGGCAGAGCTTGAAGAGACGCTTGCTGATGCCACCGAAGTTGATCAGGCCCTATCTCAAGGTTTGTTTCGTGTCTTTCTGCTGTCCTTTAGTAAACGTGCCTCTGCTAGACGTTACTGGTGAGGATATTCACGAGCTCGAAGAAGAGTTGGAGCTGCTTGATTCGATGGAGGCTGATGCCCAAGTTGCCGAGCTAGAGCTGCCCTCTGTGCCGCGGATGACGGCTGTGAAAACTGCCCAAGAGCAGCTTAGGTCGCCAACCCGTGTCGCTGAGGTTAACCAGCAATGATGATTGGCAGCTTGTGCTCTTAATGGATGTGCATACGGCGATAGATGTGCAGGCCGTTACTGTATGATACAAGCTCCGGTCGCTGAAGCATCAATCACTTCTATTCTGATAGTGTTTAGACTGTCCATAGTATTTATTTTCTCTATACATTTCGCTTGTTTTCAGATTTGACTCCATCCGATCGCATGTGTAGACGTATTAACTTTCCCGAAAAAACACCTTTGGTTGCAACTGCGGGAATCTGATTGGAAGGTGACGGACTATCAGTTGGCTATGATCGACAGTCGATGCCATTGCAATCAGGAATTGACAATGGAAGTGAGGAGCTGCTGATTCTCCAGTCTATCTATGGTGTAGCCTGTGATTTGACGGCGGCATAGAGCTCTAATGATGCGATCAGGTGACGAATACGAACGACTTGATGGCGATCGATTTGCCATCGCCGTCGACAGATCAATCAGGCTGTCGTTTTGGTCGCTTTGCCCAGATTATAGCTGCTGTCCGCTCTTCGCGTAGGTCGTGGCTGAAACCTTTTCGAAATCGCCTCAAAACCGTCGTCAGTATTGATCTGACTTCGTCGGCTCGATGGCGCTCTCGAGCGGACCGTGTTCACGTTTTTCAAACGCTGTCATCCCTATGGCATCAAGGCGAGCCTGTAATTCATCAGTGGGTTGAATGGCTTCGCGAAAACGCCAAGGTTGTGCTGGACCGCATTTGAGGTTTTTATCCTGAGGCCATTCTTAGAGCTATCTTGACCAGGATGATTATTCGCCACCGGTAACGGTTTCTGAAGCGACCGTCGTTGACGACTTGTCAGTCGAAATATTCTCTAGCAAGGTGGTGGTTGAACGAAAATCGCGATTCGTTGCACATGTTGCTCGGGTTCGAACGCTAGAAGAAGTTCGCAGTGTAATTCAGCGTATTCGATCGGATCCGAAGACGCGTGACGCCACACACAATATTGTCGCCTATCGTTTATCAGGGCCGCCTCCGCTTGATGATCGTGACGATGATGGCGAAGGCGGTGCTGGTGATACTATTCTTTATCTCTTGCAGAAAATGCAAGCGATCGACACGATCGCTATCGTTAGCCGATGGTTCGGTGGAGTTAAACTGGGCCCTGATCGCTTTCGCGTGATTGCTATGACTGTCAAAAATTATCTTGACGAGCTTGCATGGAAATAGAGTGGCATCGCCCAAGGCAACGTTGATGCTCTTGATGCCATTAACTCCCAGACAAAGACGGCACTGGCCTGTGGCATAGATTTTTCATTTATACAGCATTAGAAGCAAACGACGACCATCAGATAAAGCGCATGTATTACTGGGACTGTTGTGCCATGTTTTCATGTGTTGACAAAACCGCTGCGAAGTTTCGCTTAATGCCGAAGTCGACTCCCGCCGCAGCATCAGCAATATGGTTATTTGCTAATTCCAAGGCGTGTATTCACGGCAACTGAAAACGAGAACATTGTCGCCCTTGAGTAGGTTTCTAGCAGTCTGCAATCAAAGATAACTCACTAAGGCGCCATGATGGTCGCGCCTTTGCAAGTAACGTAATGAGGCAACAAATGAGGAAACGCCATGCATGACGGACGAGTGGCGAGTGACGGCACGGAACTCCGGCACGGATGGGGTACCCCACAGAACCCTATCGCTTATCCAATCTCCATCCCTTACGCTCACTTGAGCCACCTTTGCTTAAGTCCCATAATTATATTGCCACAATGCTTGTTACGACTATTTTTATAGCCTCCTTGGGTATTGCCCTTGGCGAGCATGGTTTGATCCATGTCGATCTAAAACGATCCCAACCAACGGCCGCTGAGCCCATCACCTGGAACGCTTACTCAAAATACGGTGTACATCTGTCATCCTGCCCCGAGATTCCTTTGGTCGACTTCCAGAACGCCCAGTACTTTGGTGAGATCAGCATCGGGACTCCGCCCCAGAAGTTCAAAGTCATCTTCGATACTGGCAGCTCCAATCTCTGGATCCCCTCGGCTCAAATGACCAGGAACCTTCACAACAAGTATGATTCGTCAAAATCATCAACCTATGAAACGAACGGCACCGAGTTCGATATACAATACGGAAGCGGCTCCATGAAAGGCTTTATCAGTCGCGATACTGTCCAGCTGGGCCCGCTAAATGTCAGACAAGTCGACTTTGCCGAAGCTACCGAAGAACCCGGGATAGCTTTCAAGATCGCTAAATTTGACGGCATTCTCGGGATGGCTTTCCGAGCCATCAGTGTCGACCATCTGAAGCCGCTGATGGAATGCGCCTGGGAGCAGAACCTACTCTCGAAGAACATGTTCAGCTTTTATCTTCCGAGCACCGATGATGCCGCCGGCCAGCTGACGCTCGGAGGCTATGATAAACAGTACTTCTCTGGAGACATCACTTGGGTGCCTGTCACATCGAAGACGTATTGGGAAATTGAGGTGCTTGCCAGCTGCCCGGTGTTGGCTATCGTTGATATTGATCACGAAACTTGTTGTTTAGGTCGATTCTATTTCATCTGAAGGATTTCAGGCCGACTGTAAAACCGCCATCGTTGATACTGGCACGACACTCTTGGCCGGCCCTTCGCAGGAAGTCGCTAAGCTGGCTCAACAGATGGGTAATGTTGCGCCCGCCATCCATTGGGCTTGCTAATGGCAGTCTTTTGCAGGAGCAATTCGGAACCCTCTAATGAGAAACATGTATGTGATGAGCTGCTCGAAGAAGGATCGCCTCTCCAATATTGAAATCGGCTTGAACGGTCGCGCATTTACTCTGACTCCCGACGATTACTTGTATGGATATCAATGCTACAATGAGCAACGAAGCTCATCTGATCATTCAATAGGATCAAGCAGAAGGTGTTCGGTTTCGATATCTGTGTTCTTGGCATAATGGGAATTGATGTACCGCCTCCTCGTGGCCCGCTCTGGATTCTAGGTGACGTCTTCATTCGCCAATACTACACCATATTCGACGTTGGAAATGTTCAAGTCGGATTTGTGAACGTTACGCAGTCCGACTCAAAAATGAAGGCGATTCCCTTCAATCATGATTATGATGAGCAATTTAACAAGTTCACCAATTTCATCCAGGTTTCAGTAATTTGAGGTCACAAGTTCAACCGATGAACTCCCCTTCTTCCTTATATTTCCATAAACCAGTTAGATTATTATATCAGCAGAGGAATCGGGCATAATTTGTTGTGACAAAAATGCATCAGATTGTGATCTTTTACGGCCATCGATGTCACTCCACGTTTTATTCCTGCCCGTTTGTTTGTATAAGCAAGTAATAGCTAAGTTCAAACCACTCTCGCTTTTTGGAACTTCAATCAGGTCAGGTTACATTTTGTAAAAACATTTTCTTTGAGTAAACCAGCTAAAGTTCAATCGTTCATTTGTTGTACTGTAGACTGAGTGTAGAGTGAAACTTAAAACCAAAATCATCGATTTAATCAAAATGAAACACCTGAACCATCTGATCCAGCTAATGATTTTGGTTTCCGGTTTGAGCTTCAGACTCAAATTTTGTGAGTTGGTCATGAAGCCCATAATGATGAATTGACCTTTTGGTAAGCTGATCCGTCAATGATCAAAAGCAGTTTTTATCTATAGTTCTCTCCTCAGACGGTCTGTTCAGTAGTTCAAAAAAATAATCCAGAAAAACGCGCACAAAACTTCCCTACTGCTGGTCTGTGGTAGAAGGACAGTCCCATGTCTTCAACAACATCAGAAAGATCGCTGATTCTGCCATCCATTACTCATCTATGGACGTGCGCCCAGGAAGTTGCCAATTTCGCGCCAGGTCTGGCCCGATTCTACATGTATTCGTTGACTTAATTTGTTGCTTGCCGAGCCATAATTCGTGATGGACAGGGGTCGAGTCCGCGATCTTTCTCTCGCTTCTAACAACAGTAATAGTCTACCGCCATATGATTATTCCTGCAGCTCAGCTTTTGTGCAGCACTGTCGGATCGTATTCGAGTTCGATTCTGTTTCCGCTGTGCCGCCTGTCTAATCCCGGGGCGGAACTGTTCGGTTCGCTTAGCGGCTAGCAAGACTATCCGGAAATCGAAATGCAAACGAAACCGAACGCGATTCGAAAACGAATTGACCTTCTCGTGCCATGATTGCGGATTCAGGAACCGAGCCTTGGGTTCGGATCGCGAATCTTTGGATCGTGCTGAGTCCCACGTTCAAATCGAAACGGCTCATAAGAACGAAAAGAAGCTGGCGCTGACGAAACAAGCACGAAACGGCAGCGTTAATCCAGCGGCTATTAAAGCGACGACGCCTTCGTTGTTTTTCAGGTTTCAATGCGAAGCAGCCACGGTCGGTGCCAGAAATAACGCTCTCGTGACCAAAGCGCCTGCAATCTCGCCGAGTGGAAAGCAGCCGTCGGTGCCGGCGCCTGAAAAGTTGCCGCCTGCTGACCCGAATGTGACTATGTATGATCTGCTGAATAAATACAGAAGATGACGAGTCGAATTACATCAGGGTTTTGCTTGTCATAGTTGATTCATTTCCGGTGATGGTCGCCCATAAACGATCGTGATGACGATCCGATTCCTGCTGATGCTGACGTCGATCGCTGCTGCCGCTGATGTCGATCGCCTTGCGCAGCAGCTGCGACGATATGGTCTATCTAAAGCCCAGATTTTCAACATGATTCAGAGACCGTCCGAGGCAGCCCAGACGGCAGAATCTTCTCCCAGAACGATTAATGAAAACATCGCCGATGAGATCCAATGGCTCGAGACGAGTTTCCCTGGAGGTGTGGAACACGTTGCCGATTCTCCCAGATGTCCTGCTGATGGCTCAGAATGTTACGAGGTTATCATCGCTGCCGCCGGGTCTTATCTGGATCCTGGTGCGACCAAGAAGACAGCTTTGAACCGATTACGAACAAGGCTGGATCCGGATTATAGGAGAAAGGCGAAACACGAAGTGTCGATCTTCGTCCGAATACCGAAACAATATCCAGATCGAGAAATCCATTTACGAATCACAGATTCGAACGGATTTCTGAAGCGCGAAGTTCGGGCCCTGGAGAGCGTATTGAGGAAAATCGCACGCCGAAGCCGAGCTAGATCGCGGCCGGCGCTGAAGGCGATCTGCCGCCGGGCGCTGCGGTTCGTCACGAATCCAGACGATGCGCTTCGGTCGAAGCCGATCAGCATCTGGTTGCTGGTCGTTCCCGGCGCCGCCTTCCTGCTCGCCTTTAAATACATGCAGTGGCGTCTGCAACATACGACCACCGTCTATCACCGATAAAGCGAAATAAATTTCTCTTTGTTTAAAGTGAGCCGACCCATCTACCAAACATCAAAGACAGATTGAATACTTACTCCAAAAACCTGTATAAATAGCTGCAAAATGCCTCTTCGTGGCTGCATCATTTAAACTTCAGCCAGATCTGCCTTCATGAGAACGATGAATTGCTCAGTTCTTCTTTTTTCGGAGCAGGTTTCTTCAAATGAATTGCATAAGCATCGCCAAGTCATTATTTATAGCCATTTCATGTTATAGATGAGATTTAAAGTATGATCAGCAATAGGGTTTTGAATGGTTGTACATAGGCAGTCGGGGTCGATTTCGATGACGATACCAATGCCGAGATATTCGCTGTTCGATGGAGGCATTTATCGTTTTCTCGGCGCGTTTGCTCAGTTTTACGATTACTAGCTAAAAGAATCGACTCCGTTAGCAGGCCAACTACCTCGATAAAGCAAAATAAACGTCTCTCTGCATGGAAAAAAAATAGTGCATTCACTTTTGCCTTTAACTCGAATCGGAAGCAAATTTCGAATTCGAAGCCTGCTGATTCTCAAAAGCACAGTGTAAAGATATCCTCCAAATAATATAACCGTTGAGATCGTGGGGCTCGATACCAAGGTCTGCTGTTTGTAGAACTCGAACCTACAGCAATATTGCTCGCTGTGTGGACCGGCTTGGAAAATCGTCAAGTGATGACATTGAGATGGATTATGAAAGCACCGAGAGAGAATGCGAGATGGAAAGAAGACGAGATGACCTTCAACGGAATCTTTGATACGTTACCTCAGAGGGTCGCGTTTTCCTTCTTTCAGCGGTTTTGTCGTTACTCGCTGGCCCCAGTCCAGTTGTATGCTCACATTGGACTCATTTCCTTTGGTTTGGCTCCAGAGATAGTTAGGGGATTGGCTGCAGTAAGCCGCCCATGATTCATAATATCCCACATCTGCCGTCCTCGCCATCCGGCTCGCCGACTCTTGAGTTTCCTCTATTGAGTAAAGTCAGGGAACTTGAACATTTTCTGACGCTGACTGGGTCGAAAACGGATAACGCTTCGGTCTCTATAGACGCTGAGCTAATCGGTAATATATTTAATCGATTTAACGAATCTCTTTATCAAACGAGTTCCAGGGCCTTCAGACAAGTTCGCTGATCTTTCTGCGTTTCAAACGATCTTTAACGAGGTCCTTCAAACGCTGTCATATTGTCATCTATATAATTGTCTTAGGAGATAGCATGTCTTCAAGAGATGCAAGCTATTGTTAAAGAAAGTAGTCGTTTTATATCGATGACATATTGCTATCGTAGCTGCTCTAAGGCATTGCCGATGATGAAAAACGAAACAGACGATAATATGCGGAAAGACATTCATCAAAAGTCAAAATCTGTCCCTTTGAAACTGTTTTACTTATTGTCCCTGTTTAGAACCTTCTCAATTCTGAGACCAGAAATTGCAAAGCTTCATGAGTTCGCAGCGTTTTACGAAAAAATTATTGAAGTATTCGTTCAAAACTTTAAAAAGCTGGTATGATCGTCGCTCTGAATTTGAAATGCAACCAAAACAATATACTTTTCAGGTCCAGCCCGCTTCTAAAGGCGAAATAGCGAGTGATGACCATATTCGAATGTTACAGATAGTGCTCGATCGGCTGATTATCCTCGATGCTTTGAAAGACATGAAAGCTTGTTTGCAAAACGACTTTGCCCGGTATAAGGTTGATCGCACTTCGTCCCATCACATTTTATATCTGAATCCGTCTAGCGATCATTCTCGAATATTAGGGCTGATTTGCCCGATTCTGATGCGGTCGCTGACGACATCCACAACCTGCAAATGTTTTTAGGAAATCCGCAACATCCGAACGATCTTATCGTAACTCGTCTTCGTTGTGAAATACAAAAGATCCCTGGACACGAAGATGTCGGTACACTCTATACCCGCCACGATTGCAACTAAAGACTTGAATTTTAAGGTCGTTGTTTTATTAGCGGATGATGCGCTACGCTCGCTGCAAAAACGGGACTATCTATTGCAGAATGAAAAACACATTTTAGAGCGTGTCTTAATCAACACGATCTTTCTGCTCGATGGGGAATCTAAGCGAATGTCCAACGCTTTTAAGTACAAGAAGTTCGACATCGAGGCAATCCGTCTGTATTTCAAAGGAAGACCATACTTGCCTCTTTTCGGTGATATGGTAATCGCTCTGAAATCATATTTGCTACTTCATTTGACATGTATATTATAGCATTTAAATATAAGATTTGTTCTTAAGCGGTAATTTGAATGGAATATCATGTCTAGTCTTGAACAAACAACATTTAGGTGCACTAATTTCGATCCTGCAAAAATGGAAGGCCAGTGGTTTACAGGGGATACTCAACATTACCTGTTAATCGAGAAGAAACAAGACATTGAATCTGAATATAATGCCTTTAAAACATCATTTCTTCATGTAAAGTCCTTGTTGACTGTCAAAAATAAGCTCATAGCCAGTGTAGGTGCTCAGCTCAATAAAGGCAAGAGCTGAGGGTCGCGATAATTCCCCCGTCGACCAAAATCTAGCTCAAGAAGTATTTTTCCATTTCACTTAACTGACAGCGATAAAATGATAACAGTAATGATTTTTAGGTTTTTGATAAAGTCTTGAATGGATTCAAATTGATATCCAAATGGAATACAGCCATTCAAGAACAATCAGCTTACAAAAGAGCAAATCCAATCGACAACAAAACATTTATTGTACAAACGTTCTCAATGCAAAACTTTTTTATGTGATTGCAACCTCAGGAAAAAGGAGGAGTCGAGGGCCCTGGATTCAGTTTCGAATGCGTCGATCGCTACAATTATTCCAATGAAGAGTTATCCACTCTTTGTGCTGTGATAAGCATGCTTAAAAGTAGGTCATATTCATATAGAGGTCAATTTATTATCTGAAACGGTTTTCAGGCATCGGCTCCACGCTGCGGGAAGCAGAACCATTTGTTAGAACTATTATTCGAAAGTCAATGCATGATGAGATTCAAATGTATCTGCAAGGAACTTTGTCTCAGCCGCTCAGAAAGGCCTATAAACGCGGTTGATATGACACTTTTGCGAATCAGTACTTCTGTTAAATAAGCCGCTTTATTATAGGGAAAGACGATGTTCGGGCGTGTATGCTACTGTTAAGATGGATAGCTGCTGATTGGTCCAGAGATACTGCAACTGTACAGGATTATAAATCGCATTCGAAAGATAAGGGCGCTTCAGTGGAGTTTCCCCGGCGCTGTGTACAGCCATTGTATACACAGATGCTTTTATTAAGGTTATCCAGAATAGATTTCTTGCTTTGCGACAGTTTTAAATCATTTTCATTAGGCGGATATCTTTGGAGATTTTCTCTGACAAAAGCAAAGGCATGCAGGGCGGAATATTCACAGAGAAAAACATTACGAAAGATTTGGTTCCGGAATTTGAACGGGTGTATGATCGCTTGGTTTTTTATCCATACTTGCTTGACTACAAAGGCACTTTATCTGCTTGCCTTGATATGAGTGACTTATGGTATCGAGAATTTTATCTAGAGATCACGAAGGTGACCCACTTGCCTTATAATTACGCTATTGCCTAAGTTTCGCTCGTTAGTGTGTTCAATTTCCCATATCGATGTCGTTGCCATTCATTCTAGCTGAACATGTCGTGAACACCCCTCAGATAGCGGACAGTTTGCTGTTGTGCATCGATGTTTACAATGATGCCGCTGACCGCGCTCTCAATGCCCTCAATCAGCAATTCATTTTTCGAGAAGTTGAGGCTGAGCTCAACATCGCTTTCCACACTTTGGTCTGTTTTCCTCACGAGTGTCACTTATAATCCCAACATGTGCTTACTAGGTCCATACTCTTGCCATGAACATTTTTACGTGCTTCAAAGCAATCAGCTCCGCTATATTACTGGACCACGATCATAAGCATTGGCAGGACCCAAAAACGCCAGTTTGGAAAAAGTTCGATTCTTCGGCTGCTGGGTATAACTTTTGTTCTTGTTGGTTTTTGACTTAGAGTGATGTTTAGATTCGTTACTTTAATGCAACAAAGGGACATCCGCTTATTAGGACGTTCTGTGGACTTGAGGCGTCTTTTGGCCCAGCATATTAACGGCTACTTTAGGTAATCATGCGGTCAGCTTGCAATAGCGTTTTGTTATTTTGACCTTAGACAAAATATCGATATGGCAATCTCCCGCTTTGAAAGTTGTGATTTAACTACTATAATCGATCTCAAATCGATACTGGAGCAGACCCAACTCACTCATCGTTTACTGTCGCAGCATCTATCTCTTGACCCTCATCAGGTTAATTTCGCTTAATCTGTACGCTTACACCTAAAGCGCTCTTTTTAGTCCATTCTGCTTGATGTCAATGCGATGACGAAGTTTCCTCCGTTCTGTGGCCGAATCGTTGTCCATGTTTATTCTGAGCTTCTTGGAGATCTGATACCAAATTTTTGCTTCAATACCTCCATGCTGTTATTCAGGCGGGGGCCTGTATCATTTACTGACCCAATGCCTCGTGATTCTCCTCCTCCTTTTATGGCTCAATTTTGGTCAGTGTTCACCTAAGAGAGATTTCAAAGATTAATTCCTGGCTCATAGGTATACTCAGAGTTTTAACAAGGTGTTTGCAGATGCCCTCAAGACAACCCATGATTTCTTTGGATCTGATCACATGCTTGCTCTAATTAACTTGTTAGACCCCAAAGATTTTGTTACTCTTTTTGAGCAGATTTACTGTTTTCTTGAAGAGAAGGTATCCACTGCACCCTCGCTTCGAATTTTGTGTGCTTACATACAGTTCAGGTTAATTACGTTTTCGCATCATACGCCAAAGTTATGATAGATTCAATGGATCCAATCAAATTACCTTCCCTCAAATATGGAGTAATTGGAGGATATGGGTATTTCGATTTGAAACTCAAACCAATTGCTTGTTATGAGAATCTGCGCTCCGAGTTTTTTCAAGCAATCAAAGATATTGTTAGTCCACCAGACTCTGCTTGATACTCTATTAAATTTTCTATATAGGGCAACACATTAGCTTTCATTCACCAACTTTCTTTAGCGCAATGTCAGCTGAATTCCTGGGACACGAATGTTTTATCGTTTTTTGAGAAGCTCGCGAGTTCAGCGGCTAGGAATGTCCAAGAAGCTCCATTACCTTCAGTCGAGCCTCTCCGGCAATGTGTCGAACAGGTTCCTTATCAAACGTACTATACTGAAAGCGCTTATCCAATTTCAGTCCATAATCTTGCGTTCTGGAGAACAATCCCCTTCGTTGTTGACCGTGACGCTTGAAAGGCTATATAACAGTATCGAGAAATCAGGTGCATTGTCAGAGTGGGTTGGCAAACTGTCTCCACACCGTCAGTTTCTTATCATGATATAACTCTTTGAATCCGTTTCTCTAATATTCGTTCAGATGTGTTGGATCTTGAAACCCCGAAGGACTTGTGCAGACTCTGGTCTGCATTGCAGTTTACTTTCTTGAATCCAACGCAAGAACAGATCGATGCCACAGAACCTTCTAATGTTGAGGTAAAGCGGTTGTTTAGTGTCTTTTCCACTCTTAATTTGTTTAGATATTTGGTGATGGGTTCTCTTGGGCTGGCATGTCGTTCCTTCACCTTTGCGGCTTCCGTCATAGGTCAGATTCATCTATCAGAAAGATAGGTTGTTTTATTGGTATCATTAGATTTGAAGCGTTAGACTTTGTGTATTACATCCTGCGTATGCAGTTAATTTCTCCTGCAAATCTTGCTATTGACCCAAAGAGGTCCAAAAAGGGCAAAGCCGATCCAGAAAAGGAAGTATGTCAATTTCTCGCGAAAAGTACCTCCTAGCTCAATATCTTGTAGCTATTTCCGTTTGTTAAGAAGTTGCTGGAAGACGGTTCCAATACCAAGCTTCTTAACAGCTATCTTTTCTCGATAATGGAGTCACATTTCGACGGCATTCATAAGCTTTCAATACCTGTACTTGCTCCAGAAGTCGACACCCCGCTTTCTCCAAGTCGTACGTGTTTTCGTTTTGCTGATAGATCTTGAGTGATTGAATCTCATCATAGATGCTCGATTGTCAATTCAACCTGTAGTCTCTCCTACTGCAGATTCTCTTCATGCCGGTACGCCTGCATTCACTTCGTACTTTTCCTCTAGCCCCAAAGCATCTTAATAAAAACAGTGTCAGCAACTTCTATTTATAAGAGCTCGCTTAGTGCCATCATGTCGCGGACATCTATACTGTCTTGGGTTTTTTCGATAGATCTCATCCTTGCGTTTTGTGGTATGAAATTTGTATCGATTTGACCTTTTACAAATTCTGGATGCCTGCACTCCAGAGATGCACTTGTGTACTCTGCGTAAATTGTTTGTTGAGCAACAAACTGCGTGACTGCTGGCAAACAACCAAACTGCGCAAATCCGGAATCCAGCATCATGGAACATGAATCATGATTGAAAACTGACCAAATCCGTCGCGCAGTCGCTTTTCCGACGTATTTTTCAACGGAGGTTCATTGGCTAGATAGTGAAATTCGACATACGCTGACACTCAGTTTGAATGGAACAGTTTCATTTTTTTTTGAGATAACTTAATCAGCATTGGAAGAAACACCATTAGCGACCAATCGAAAATATGCTTAATGCAATTCGTTGTCGATTTAATCACCCTCCTCAATTACGTCTCCCCATTGGTTTCTTTTTTGCTGTTTCAGATTGCGTCGGATTTCGTCATTGTGGTCATCAGAATCACTTATGGAGACATCTTGCGACTTTTCGTTCTGATCTAAGGCCCCATCCTCATCGGCCAGTTCAATTTTTGATTTATACTCAGCTAATAATGGGGAATCGGGCCACTCCTTTTCGACTACCCGACGAATGTCTTTTCCGATTGGAGTGCGTAACGAAACTAAGGCCTTCAATGCAGGCTCTGTTGAACTGTGCCAAGCTAAAATAGAATTCAGATCGACTATCATCTAACATTTTATAAAAGTACCATATTGAACTCCAGCAATAGCCCCAATGGATCCTAATATCAATCGCGCCTTCACTCGATTCCGGACTGCTGTAGCAGCTAGCAAAGATGAAGCCGTATTCCAAACAAATTGTTTCAACTAACCAAGAACACCGGCAATCAATCCGACAGCTGAATAATTTAGCATACGTTTTTGGATAGACACTCTTATAGCAGACAATTCAGCCTCTTCTTCGGGCAGTAGCTGTCCATTCTGTAGTTTGCTTACAAGCAGCTCGCCTACGCTCCTTTGACTATCACGATTACGTTAAAAACAACGAGGAATAACAGTGGCAATCAACTGACACCCTTTTCTTTGGACATGATCCCATGAGGCTCTCTCTTGACTGTTAGATAGAGAGAGCGCTTAAGATAACCGACGGCGACGCAGCCTTATTCGGAGGTGGATATTATGCGGATATTGATTAGTTGCATGCTGACGAATTTGTCCAGGTTTTGCCAATATTAATGCCACATTTACTGCTGGACATTGTGGAGGCATGTCGACCTTTCAGAAATCATCAGGAAACCAAGAAATCTCGGTGCCAACGACGAAAACAGCTTCAGCGATTTCCTGGCATCCACTGGGTTATTTTTCATCACCATTTCTGCTGGACTCTGAATCCGCCCTCGTGATGGTTTCGTTCAGGAAAAGAGCTAAAAATAGAGGCTATAGAGGGTGACGATAGCAGCTGCGCAGAACGATGGGACTTTGACTTAACAGTTACCGTTTAACTCTCCCATCACATTTACATTCCGATAGTCTCCAATCATCATATCACACATGAACTACATCTACCATCAGCTGGTTTAGGCTCACCATCGATATTATATGAATTGCGGCCTGGTGATCGTCTTTGTAAGCATCGGGTTCGGTTTCGTTGAAGCAGGATTTTTCGAATCCAACCAGCAGGCTCAGTATGCATCATTTCGAAGTGAGTAATTTGGCTGCTGTCTTTGAATCAGGGCGCTGACTTGTATCAGATAGCAACTTGAAGCAGAGACCTAATAAGCTGATAGCCACGAGCAGACAGAAATCACGACCTCCCCTAAAAAATACAGTTCCGGGTAATTCAACGATTGATCGAATTTCTGTTGGAATTATGCCAATTACTTGAAGTAGGAATGACTTTCTACAACGTCCCGGACGAGTCAAACAACGGCGCTCAAGGGTATGAGAGCCAGCACGACGAACGCGATACGTTCCGAGATATTGTGTTACCAATCGGCCTGCTCTCTACACCGTTTCCTCAGGCTGAATGGAACGACATTAGTAATTGCCACATTACTTTCTGTCTCTCAACATGATGTACTAATTTGCATCTCTAGGTGATTTGGACCCGTTTCTCGGTCTGTTGGAAAAGCCACAAAAAATTCCTGATTTCGAGCAAAACGAGCAAAGTCCACCAAAAATTCCTGATTTCGAGCAAAACGAGCAAAGTCCACCAAAAATTCCTGATTTCGAGCAAAACGAGCAAAGTCTCAATGTTGTTGAAATAGGCTTCATTGACAGTCAAACTTCGTTTGAAATACAATCAAGCGACTTCGATGACGATATCTCGGAAGACGCTCGGGATTCTGATTCCGTCGTTCTTCTCGAACCTGATTGTACTCAAGAGAACCTCGTTTCTGACGAAGATTGCGATTCCCTTTGTCATAATCTTGACATTGCCGAGGAAAAGGATTCGTTCAGCAGAGCCACTGATTGCATTCAACCTACCGAGAACGTTTTGGTTTTGCAAATTTGCAGGGTGCCCAGGAATGACAAAGCTCATGAGATCGACTCTGTCCTGGAAAGCCAGCACGAATTTCCAAGTTCTCAACCTGGCAGGAACCAGGCTTCGGATTCCGACTATAATCAGCCACAGCAACCAGACTCTGCTAGAAATCCAGATTCAGCCGATCTCAGATCGCATCCGACGTTTGTCATCGATCAGAACTACAAACGGTTTTTTTCGCCGAGATCTGATCATCTGCTAGAAAGGAGTACTTGGCATCCAAGAATGCTCGCCCTTTATGACCCGGGGCGCCATCATTCGCATCAGAACGACAACCAGTTATCAAAACTTACATTCCAACAATTTATTGTAGATGTGTGTCTTCAGATTCGGGGGTCGTCAGGATTGTCTTTGTCGTTGCTGCTCAGAATCCATGCTGATCTAAATAACATAGCCAGCCGGCTGCTAGGTCTTCAAGAATCAAGTCATCAAGGCAAATTAGAGCTCGTCGAGATATTACACGATAACAAGTTTCCGGTAGACGACGAAATCGATTTGAATGGTCGTAATCAAATATGCTATCAAGAAGACATACCAGGTATGCGATTTCTGTTGTTTTGTTAAGTTCAAACAATTAAAGGATTGAATGCAGCAAACAAAGCAGAGCATTTTTGTCAGGCTGAGCAGCATGTTTGTGATCAATTCTTCAAGCTTCCTGTTTACGTGGAAGATCCAGATTTTGAATCTGGCACTGACAGAAGAGACGTCAGGCTTGCAGGTCAAGATTCAACAGCTGTGGCAGCCACTCAAACTGATGTATGGGAAATTTCAGGTTGCAATATCGTTCAAGTACTGATAGGATGGCTGTCAGAGCGATGCTCGTGATTTCATTGTCGCTGCTGAAGTACCAACGCAGCCTAGAGAGGAGGCCAGTTCAGAGTCAACCAGTGATTATGCAGTCTTAACTATCAGCTTAACCTTCATATTTGTAATTACATGGACCGTTTCTGTTGCTTTCAAACCGAAGTTTAGACAACGAAATAGAACGTATATTGTTGAACTTCAATTTTGAAATGATGAAAATCCAACGCCATTTTGGAAAAAATAAACTGATCCAATTAGGTGTTCGGAAAGAAAATTTCTGGATAAATGAAATTGAATGTAAAAGACTACTCCTATAAGGCAATGCCACAGCTTAGATAAAAAGCAAGCATTTGATTTGACGAATTTGCATACTCTATATATATCGATAGTGAATGTGAACCGGAAATAAGCTTTAAAAGATGAAATCGTCATCTGGTAACTACCAGATCGAGGACCAAACCTTGGAGAAGATACTCTTAGCCTGTTTTTGGGATTCTAGTTTCTCACGTTCGATCTGCCTTTGCCTGGCTAACCGGTGTGCTAAGGTACTTTGCTCAAATGAATCGGCGTATATGCTAAGTGCATCTGGTCGGGCTTTGAACGATTGATGTTCAAGATATTGAGGTGTCGACAGCGAACAATCAAAAACGATGGGCTGCAGACATATTTCTTCGGCATCAACGTTGATGTTATGCAAAGCTTCAATTAGCGCGAAAGAAAGCGACTTCTTCACAGAATAAACCGTTGCAATGCGTTTTCTGCTGATTGAAACGCTCACAACACCAGCAACAGATAATATGGCGTTTTTAACCGCATCTTCATCAGCAGGACCGTGCAATTGAAGCTTCACTGAATCCAGGCTCTTTTTCTTAAAAGACTGAGCTCTACTTTCGTCATCGGTTTTACTGAGGTTTACAAGCGATGCACTAGCGAAATGTGCCTATGAATACGACCTTAATTATGACTGAAAGTTGCAGAAAATGCAAAATACCAGATTTTTGTTTGGATGCGTACACAGCTGCGTCAGATTATCGATCAGGGGTTTCATAGAAAGCAACAGCTGCCGGTTAGACGGGTGCGAAGACAGAAACAAAACTGTTTGTGCAGCAAGCAGCATAACCCTGATATCGGATCCAGGAGAAAGGAATGCGATCACGCCACTAATACAGCCATGCTCCCTTGCAATATACAGCTGATTATCCGGTTCAGCGGCCAGCTGCCTTAACTGAGCAACTCAACTTAGGCAGAGACCGGTGCAATTCGCCACGAATCCGACCTTCAACGCGATTGCTTCCGGATGTAGAGGTGTCGCTGTCGGTCCAACCTTATAGCCAGTATCGGCCATGATGTTTGATGATCGTCGAACCGCTTAGCAAACGTACTGATCATGCACGAGAGGCAAAAGCAAGCAAGCAAACAGATAAGAGGAGGAGGCCGCGGCCCACACTGAAGCCGCAGCCCTCTTCTTTTAACATGACCAGGACATTTCTTCTAGAGGGAAGTCGCCTCGTTTAGACGGTATAGTCGTGAATGCCATCTAGAAGGCCACGTCATTGGCGACAATTCCGCAGGCTTTGTTGCCAGGCACTCCAATCCGAAAAATCGCAACAAGCACATCATTGCTGCCCATGACATCGTTCGGCAGTTAAGTACGCTGTTGGTCGCGGTTCAGGCAAGAATCCGTTTTTGAATGTCAGGATAGATGAAGCGAGGTCGACTGGACTGATACTACCGGTCTGTTAGTCATCCCAACCTTCAATCTCATTTCAAACGATTCATTTTCGCCAAATCCATATCAGAAATACAAGGAAATCAGGTGAATTCGACACGCACAAATATTGGCGATGTCGATGAGCGGAATCAACTAGACGATTGAATTCGTAGTGTACAATGGACTATTATTGGGTATATTATTCGGAATCATCATACGTTAACTTACTATCAGATGTAGTACTGGGCCTTCGGATATCGTCAAATTTCTTTACGAATCGTCTCCTGGGCTTGGATCGGATCTAAATACATTAAGTACGAAAATCATATGGCAAACTGTGGTAGTACAATGAAATCATTGTCGTCTAAGTCAACGAAACGATCTTCAGGAAAATCGATAGCTTCGTCGATAGATGATTTTGGCATCCACCAATCGATGAAGCGATAGCTGAGATAATTGAATGCCATCACAGCACAGAACAAGATTCCGGCTACAGGACCACATCCATAGTAACTAGTAATTAACGATCAGACGACGTTGAAGTCCTTGTGAAAGTAAACAAACACAAGTCAATGTGCAGGAAAAAACTGAATACGAGTTCGCTGATGATCAGAAGAATGAATGAAAGTCGGCGTAATGGAAAACTCGTTGCGAAATAACCGGGAAATAGATAACGAAATTAGGAATTGCTGAGATTGAATCGATTACCGGCGCAGCCGAACGCTTAAAGGTTCAGGACGATTCCTCATCACTTGATAATAGACCCTCTCTGTCCTTTCGGCGACACTATTCCAGTTATACATACGCCTCACCTAATAGTTATTCAGCATTATCATAAACAAACGTTTGCAATTCACTTCTTCATGTAGATCTTGCGGGCGAACGCGGCGAACATGCCCGATAGCTTTCGACAGTGCTTTGATAACGTCGGAAGCGTTCGGCTCCGTTAGGGTGATCATCGTTTCAGGCAGAACTTCGCTAATACCGCCAACGCGTGTTGAGACGGTGTACAAACCTAGTAAGCACATCAATTTGGTGAAACATTATTCAAAAAAAGGATAAATAATACCGCAAGAGATGGCTTCGAGAATGGCGATGCAGAACGCCTCGGTAAGCGAACAATTGAGGAAAATATGACCGCGAACTAAAATGTCACGAACATCGCTGTGTTGAATGGTGCCAAGCATCTCAATCCGGTCGTGGAGCTGGTTCTTTTCACGCATCTCCTCGATCAAAATTCGCTTCGGTCCGTCGCCGCCAATAATAAAATACACGTTGGGGAAACGAGAACAAATCTCAGGTATGACTTCTGCAGCCAAATCTATTCCCTTAGCAAAACATACGATTCAATAAATAAGATGAAGCTAAAGAGGAAAGAATGATTGTTCTTTCCACTTTGGAGGAAACGAAAATCACATCGATTAATAATTCATAAGTTTAGCATACCTTTCTGTAGACGAGCCTGCTCAGAAGAACAATATTAATCCGATCCTTTGTCGGAGGAGCAGCATTACGATCTGGGGTGAATTTCGTGGCATCCACAGCATTGGGGATTACAGACACCTACAGCAATGGACTCAGTTCCTGACAGCAACTTCCGGACTTCATGATACAATGTGAGATGAATTCAAATAACCCATGGCACAAGTAGAAAAGTAAAAACACGAAATATTGCTAGAGAAGAAAACAAAGGGCTTACATCTCTAGGATCCAAATATGCTCTCAGTACGAGATTTTCTCTGGATGTGTGTGACACACAGATAACCTAAACGAAATCGTCAAGGCACGAAACAGAATTCCCAAAACCTTACATGGTCGATTTCAGATAACCACATTTTGTTAAGCTTATTGACATGAATGGCACCGATATCAGCAAATCCAAACAAGGAATGGTCTGTATAGACAGCTTTATACCCCATGGTTTTGGCGTGAAGAATAGCTTCGGCCGCCATAAACGACGTGCTTTGATGACCATGGACGATATCTATCTAATGTCTTATCAGTAACGGAGGAGTGATGGCGTGATGATAATGGTGGGGTGGGGCGACCCCTCTTACTTTTTCTCTTATCAATATATTTCGAAGTAAAGGCAAGAAGGTGCACATGGTTGGAGGTGTAGCTTGCTGAACCACCACCCTCAATGGGCAATAATACACTTTCAGGCCTTGGCTCAAATAACGGACGCCTTGCCGCTGCTTCTCATAAGTTCCTGTAATTAAAATCACCTAGAACGACCCGGGATTCATATAAGGTCGTCAAAAAGAACGCGTTACTAACCTTATGGTGCCTTCGAATTAATCCCTAAAACTCCATTTCAGCATAAACCACGAGATCGCAGGAAAATGTTTGACCTGAGCCAGATAGTATTGGTGCATTTCAACGCCGCCCATTCGCGGATAGGAGAAATCGGAGATCAGCGCGATTGCCAGGCGCCGGCCGGATGGCAGAGCTGATTCCAAGGCCTCCAGGCCGGCGTCGATCGGCGTAGACGCCATTGGCAGCGGTCAAATATGGTCCGTCGCAGCCAGGATCCGGCGATCCGCAGCATAAGAGAAATCATTCAAATACAGATATGAATGCACAAGGAAGCGGAACTGATGCAAACACAAAATTAAACATTACTTGTGTATTTTAAGGGTCTACTAGGCTTAAAGATCTTCATCGAACTCGTTGGCGAAAGTATCGTCCGTGCTTAGAGCGGTGAAGGCGTATTTCGGCTGCTGTGACGCTAGATGATGGTTGAACAGAGCGGCGATGGCGCCCAATGCCGCCCCGATAGGGTAGCAGATACTCTGGTCGCGCATGAACGCCAAACGAAGGTGGGCGATTTCGACATCTTCGACGTCCAGCATGCCGAAAACGAACCCGAATACCAGACCCATGAAGACAGAGGTAGCTAATATTAGATGAACTTGTTCTTCAGTTTCTATAAGACCTGGGCTGGTCTCGGTTTGGCAGGTAGAGACGAAGAAGTTAATGATGTCGAGAATTGCGAATAAAAGAGCGAAAACCACTGAAATGCCCAGGCAGCAGAACAAAGGAACCTTTGACATATATCCGAATCGTGTCACCAATGGCGTATCCAAAACAAAGCAGATCAAGCCCGACAGGATCACGAGTGATGAGAAAGCCAACAGAAGTAAGGATTTGGGTTGCGACAGTGTTTTTACACGCCAGAAGATAATACCACCAATAAACAAGAAAAGAACGCCAAAGTACTAACAAAGTACATCAGCACATTCCATATCTGCGATGGCTGCAAAACCTACGAAGCCGAAAAACGGATTCAGGCTAATCTCGACCAGAGTGCAGTTGGCGATGAATGAAACAACGGCCCCTAGCAAGGCGCCGGAGACGGCGACGCCCGTCGTCCTGCTTGCTGACTTCACCCATTCCGTTGTGCTGATTTTACTCATTCTCTGGAGAATGTTCTGCAATACAATGAACAACAGTACTATGATGAAGTCGACTGGAACACAGAGGCAGTAGCGTTATCACAGTGGACAAACCCTCGCTCTGAGTCTATGACGGTCTGAACTCCAGACCAGCTGCAGTTTGTGTCGAAACGTAGCCACACATGTAACTGTTGCAATTGCATTGTCTATTTGGCGCTGTACCTACAGCAATTTCAAAACGTGAATTCAATGTTACTAACTAGCCTACTCAATTCCGAAACGCAAATGTATAGAAGAGTTAACATGCTTTTCAACAAGTTTAGCTCTATTGATTGCTTATTTTATTGTCATCTGCCTTGGTTAGTTTGTGGCAAACCCAGGAGCTTTATCTCAACATTCGGTAATCAAAGCCAGATCGAGACCTTCGTGAGATAGCCCAGCAGACAATTACGGCACTTAACAACAGAATTGCAATGATGATAAGGGATATAAACCATGCGCCAGTGATGGAACATTGGCCCCAGCACCAGCTTTCTGGATAGACATCGACATACACGCCCAGGGAATCGCTGACGACGTAGTATTTATGGCCATTCTTGAACGGCCCACCCTCTAGGCATAATCCGCCAGGTCCAGTTCGATTGCTATGAAACTCCTTCTGGTAAGATTCGCCAAACATTCTGTACGTGATGGTGCCTTGCCGAGCATAAATGCAGCCAGGATTACTAACACATGATGAGCAGGTCCCGCCTGTGACATCACCACATCGGCATTGATGATCAGCGAATAACGACGCCTCGTCGTCTTGAGGACAGCCGGCCATCAAGCTCAGGCAAATCTGTGATCGTGGGCACCAATGGCATCCTGTCGTCAAATATTCAGCTAACTCATTGAGAGGATCGTCGAATTTTTGCAAAAAAATGTAAAATGCTTGAAAGGTTCCCATTGATCAGACAGTATTTGCAAACTTTTTCAATTTGAAGACGCTTACCCCAATCCTTCTGCGTCAGGCAGGACGAGCAATCATTACTCTCAATGCATCGAGAAGAGAGAGTCAGGAAGGTGTCTACATGACTCCTAGCAGCGGTTACAGAGCCGACTGTGGCAATCATGAGTACAATAATAACAGCCATTTTATGAGCAATACAAAAATGAAAAATCTTCTCTGTCTTGTATGTAGGTCGGGCTCAGTGACTCGGAGGTTAAGTGTCGTGGAGGGTTTCGCATCACTGGATCATTGATCAACTGGAACGTGAGGCCGCTTTCAATCATTGCTCTCAAAGCGAATGAAAATGCAACATGCAACTTTTTTTTAAATTTATGATTCTGCTACAAAGAGGTGAGCTCGATACAGATAAATACCCAAGCTTTTCGTCTATCAAAATGAAATCTATCGATAGTTCAAATATAGGTAAGAACTAAATCAGCTCATATTGTGAGTTCAGTTCGGTTCACATTTCAGACTCAGTAGTCTATATGTGTAGTCGTGTAACCATTCCAAAACTATCGCTTTTTATGATTTTTTTGGCTTGCATGGAAGACGATCGCACCTTGTCTTCAAATTCTGATCATCTTCATACTCGATGACATAATGGAATTGGTGTTTATGTATGCATTTAAGACGAGGGTAAGGATGATGTTCAGGGGGAGCTGTGGGCTGGATCCTGGTGGGCGGAAGGCGATGATGGTTGGTAGTCTTCACAGACTGCATGGTAATTTGAAATCAAAATCGAATACGTTCGTAGCAGAAGAGTTGCTGGAAGAGTACTTGATTATTCAAGTCGTCCGTGATGCAAGAAAGCTGTCAGAGACTGCATCACACGATTCATGCATTTTAAGTGTCGATGAATTTCCCGAAGGATGTGCAACTTGTGGAGAATAATTGAAAACTCCTAAAGAATTATTGTCTGGCCGAGTTATAGTATGGAATTAGAGTTTACTGGCCAGTTTGACACTTTATAAAGATACAGGTTACAATAGCAGAGACACCAGCAACAAGTCCTTCACCTGCAATCACACATGCAGTAAAGGTTACCGATCGAGATTTTATGTACAAAAAGGCCACGATTCCCAGTATATAAACAAAGGATGTGATAGAATTGAATATTGTTCCCCAAAGCAGTTGCTCGCGCCTTAATGGCGCTGCGATATACAAAATCAATTACAAAACAAACCAGATCTAAGAATGAATACTTACGTAACGCTGGACGTCCGAAATCTGCCAAACAAAAGGCCACGATTCCCAGTATAAAGGGTGTGATAGAATTAAATATTGTTCCCCAAAGCAGTTGCTCGCGCCTTAATGGTGCTGCAATTTACAAAATCAATTACAAAACAAACCAGATCTAAAATGAATACCGTGCCTACTCTGATAACCGATACTGCCTAGAATCACCTATTGAATCGGATATCAAAATATATATACACTGAGCATATGATCCAATAATCCTGCTCAATTGACATTAAAGTCCGGATAAATTTGTGCATGTATTAGCGATTTCCTTTACCAGTCTGGCAAATATTCTTCAGATAGTCATGGAAAGCTTCCGCTTGGGCAGTCGTGTCCGGAATTGTAGAATCTCCATAACAAAATGCCCGTTTATGAGCTCTTTTCTATTAGAAAAAGTTTCTATGTTTATTCTGATATTTAATGGAGACTTTACTTCGCTTTCATTCTTGTTCGTGTGACATCAATTCCAGTAGCGATCATATTCGACATTTCTCATAATTAATCGTTAAAAAATTCTCGATAAAAGGCGATTCATGTTCTGCCAATTTCGCGATAAATGACACCATCGACCACTCAAAGATGTCGTCAGCGGGTTCCGGCGCGCAGAGTATTTTCTAAAATTTATTCGAAAAAGATAGAGCACAAAAACTGTGAGAAACAGGGTGCGCACATTTTTCTATGCGGGAGCAGCCCACCTCTGCTCGGCGCACTGCCTAGACGCGGGTAAAACCACCCCCTACCGCCATTTCCCATACAAAAAGATCTCGGGCCAGGTAAAGCGCTCGTGCCAGGCAAAATCTGACAGAGCAATCGCCGAACTCATCCTCATCCAGAATCAAAAAAAGATAACATGTTCAAGAACCCCACTGACCTGCACATGTTTATCGCTATTATTATTGTCATGTGACGTATACACTCACGAACCCAATCGAACCCAATCGAACCCAATCGAACCCAATCGAACCCAATCGAACCCAATCGAACCCAATCGAACCCAATCGAACCCAATCGAACCCAATCGAACCCAATCGAGATCATTTCTTCGCCTCGCCCCACCTACACTTACACTTGCACCCACGATGATTCACCCCTTTTTTCGGTCGGAACGAATTAACATTCTTAATATTGTCACAGCACAACTGTGT